>PVIU01002438.1:0-172854 GCA_004026605.1 Ondatra zibethicus
GCAGGATTTCCCACTGGTGTTCCCCAAGTCTACTGACCTCCCTCAGGATTTCCACCTGTGTTCCCCAGGTCTACTGACCTCCTGCAGTATTTCCCACTGGCTGTTCCCCAAGTCTATTGACCTCCCTGGTTTCTTTTCTCTGGTTCAGTTCAGACCCAGAATCTCTTGTTCTTCGAAGAATTTCTGTCAAAGAACCCTGCCTCCAGTCTTGCCACCTCACAACCTTCAAGCTTCCAGGGCCCCCAGGATGTACTGTCCACCGTTTAACAATGTAGGGTGTCCAGATGATGTTAGATGATCAGTATGATTTGCTGAGAGATGGAATGAATGTGTCTCATTTTACTGACTGTTTTTAAATGTCCATCTTATCTATTTGTATGTGTGCCTGCCTCTCCGACAAATGAAATCTGTCCTGGCACCCAGATCTGTTTGCTCTTACCGTGTGTCTTCGCAGCTTTAAGCAACATGACTGTGCACAGTAGGCATTGAGCTTGCATCTGTGAGGGAATGAGTCGGGCCTTCTTAGGCTTGTTTGAGGCCCTGACAGTTGCTGGCTCCCTTTGAGTTCTTGGCTTTGGTTTAACTAGCAAAGCAAATAAGAGGTTCCTGGTGCAATATGCAAATTGGCCAAATGTTCCCCATCCCAGAAATCTACCAAGGGGCTAATCACTCAGGCACTGTTTTGAATTAGGAGAATTGATTAGCTCAGTTCTGGATTCCATTCAGCAGCCTTTGTAGCATGAATAATAAAAACCCAGAGACAGATATTGGGGTTCAACCAGAAGATCAGAAAAGCAAAGCAGCCAGCCACTGGCTCTTACCTCTACCTCAGACCAAAAATGGGTGATCCTGCCTTCAGGAATCCTCGGATTGAGACTGAGACCTGTATCCTCCCATTTTATATTTCTCTCTAGTGCTGTGATTAAAGGTGTGCACCACCACTACCCAGCCTCTATGGCTAACTAGTATGGTGGCTGTGATTAAAGCCTGGCCTGTATGGCTGCCTGGTGTGGCTACTTTGCACTGATCTTCAGGCAAGCTCTAGTTATTAAAGCACAAATAATATACCACTATTTGCCTCCTCTTGCCAGGCTCTTCTAGAATCTTCCAGAGAGAGAGGAAGAGAGGGAATGCATTTAGCATTTCTATTGGACACAGAGATCTGAAGGATGCTACCCAAATGTGTGACAATAGCTTATGTCCCAAATGTCACCAGAAAGGCTTCGTCCATCTCATATTATCAGGTCTGACAAAGTGACAGAATTGCTCTGCAGGAAGAAGGGAAGGAAAATGCCCCGTTCTTTCTCCCAATTTGAAAATAAATGTACCTGTTAGGGTACATTATTCTTGGCTCCCTGCTAAGGTAGAGCCAGGTATCTTCATGAATTACCTGACTGCCTGTGTCTAAAAGTTCGATTTGTCATTTGATTCTAAAAGTTCAGCTAAGGGATATTTCAAAGGGAACCTTCCTAAAGCTCTAACTAAAAAGAAAATAAATTCCTATTATACTTAACCAAATTAAGGCTGCCTTTTCTTATGAGACTATAGATTTTTATTATAAAAGACTTTCTATGTGCCCATTTTGACTCTATTGTTGGCCTTCTAAGTAGCAGATTTGATTAAAACAATTTTTCCCCAGAAGGATAAAGACTAAAACAAAATAGCAAGGATTCATGGAGAATTAAAAGTTCTCCACTGAACTGACTCCCAAGAAAGAACCATTTGTAAAATATTAAACTAGGGCGAGGGAGATGGCTCCATGGTTAAGGGCAGACAATGCTCTTTTAGAGGACCTGATTCAGTTTCTAGTACAACTAGACTCACAACCATTTTTAACTCTGACTTCTTCTGTCCTCCATGGTCACCTGCACACAGGTGCACATAAACATACACGTACACACAGCATTTAAAATAAGACAAAATGGTTAAAATCATCGAAATATCTTGGGATCATATTTAATGCCAGTCTTAAGATATTTTCACAGCTGAATCCCCATGCATACTTCATTCTTGCCAGTTTTTAGTTTTCAGATATGCCATCATCTTATCCTGGAAGACAGTTCTCTCTGTTCCTCCCAGCCTCCTCTTCACCCACTGCCCAGTGTACATGCCGTTCCTCAGAAAGAGCCCTTAAAACTTTAGTTCTTATTACCTACTGCATTTGACCATAGTGGATGGTCAAATATGGCAGGAAGTGTGGCAATGAGAACACAAGAAGAATAAAGACTAATTTGAAACAATACTAAAACATGGTCTGGAAACATATTTTAAAAAGAAAACGTTCTTATCTGCTGTGAGGAATAGGAGAAACATCTTTATGCAATGGAAGACAGCCTTTCATATGGTGGAGACGGCTCAGGCGATAAAGTGCTTGCTACATGAATGTGAGGTTTAGAGTCTCACTAAACCCTAGCACCCACATCAAAGCCAGGTGTGGCAGCGGGCACCTGTGATCCCAATGCTGGACAGTTAGGTATGACAATGTGTGCCTGTGATCCCCATGTGTGGCAATATGCACCCGTGATCACTATGCCGGACAGCTAGGTGTGGCAGCACGCACCTGTGATCCCAATGCTGGACAGCCGGTCTAGGCGACCTCTGAGTTCCAGGTTCAGTGGGAGACCCTGCCTCAAAACATAAGGTGAAGAGTGATAGAGGAGGGCTCCCAAGACCAGTTCTGGCCTCCACCTGTACACTCGTGGGTGCGTGTGCCCGTACACACATGTACACACACAGAGACACACCATATGCACAAAAACAAAATAAAGAAGTGAAAACCTCTTTTGCCCTCACCTTTCCCTATAGCAGGGAATGTTTCCCTTCAGTGGAGAAAGCATGGAGTCTACACAACCTTGCATATTTAACGCTAATGCTCATTATATGAAAAGTCTTAGCTTCCTTGAGAGCCCAGGCACATTTCCAATTGGTCCCTACTGCACCCACGTAGGTGTCAGGCTCAGTGTCATGGTTCGTCTCTGGAATGATAGACAGTAAGGAGGTTTGGATTAGGGTCTATCTTTAGCTTGCTTTGGCTCTTTCTATGCTTTCATTGTTCACATCTGGTTTCTCCAAAATTTGTAAGGTTTTTTTTTCTCAAATTCCTCACTGTGTCTAGCAGAATTATGGGTGGATAAATAGATGGATAGATGTATTACAAAGGTACACTCAAGTTTAACATAAACTCTCACTGGACTGAAATCAGGGCTATAACCGTGTTCTTTCCCCACCTTCTGTTGATGTTTTTTAAATTAGTAATTTGCAGAAAACCTGAAGCTATTTAGATGTTAATCACAATGATTCATTTGGCTCATTCGGGAAGAATATGGAGCTACGAATTTAATCAAAGCTCCACGTCCATCATACAGACAAGAGAGAGCCACTGGCATCCTCCTGTGCTCCTTTGGTGTTATTTCATTTTCCATGTACATTTCCATGCACGCTTATCTGTACATTAAACAGGCCTCTCTAGTGAAAAGTAGCCTAGCCTTTGATAAAGACATGAAAACAACCAGCAAACAATCAGAAAACAGTCGTTAATCTAGTCATCAGGTCTTATTTTTCCATGTAAACAGACACTTCCTTTCTGCGACTTCCATGGTGGGACAAAGATGGGTTATAACACGGGGCTGTACATGAAAGATTTAGCTAATACTTTCGTTTGAGCAAATGGAATGCCTGTATAGTCTGGTTATGACTTCCGCGCGAGTTTAACAACACGGTTGGTTCATGCAGTGTCGTTGAGTTCTGATCACTTTTTAAGTGGAGCTGAAATAAACACTACAAGTTAATCAAAACTGTCTTCTCTGAGGTCAAGAAAACTGGGTCTCTTGTCAGCCTTCCGCTAATGAAGACAAAGTAAACAACACTCACAGTTAATCATTGGCATGTGAACTACATTGCTGTGGGAAACGTATGTCATTCCAAGGTCCCTTTAAATGCCTAAGGAGAATATGAATACACACATGCAAATCTCTATATATAAATATGTGTGAACACATGTATTCATATATATATATATGCTGAAAAATTTTCAAGCTAAGTAAATAAAATTGTCATTCTTGAAAGTGAAATTTCCAAGTTATTTAACCTTTTCCATAGATTTCCAGCTTTGTGAAGAATTTATTTCATTGCAGAGGCTCTGCTGTTTGCTGGGTACTTGTAAGTGTGTTGTTTTATTCTTATTCAGTTGCTACAGGAACCTCCGACTCCTGCCGGTACCACACTGTTGTCAGTGACCAACGATTGACAGAAAAAATGCAGGCACATTTTTCCTTTTTTTTTTAAGAAAACATTTGATAAGCCTCACCTCAGTAAGGTTTATTGCTTTGTTTGTTTGTTTTGTTTGTTTTTGTTTGCTTTGTTTTCTGTTTGTTTAGTGTTTTATCTGACAGGTATGTTTCATGAAAGCAAAAAAGCAGAATCTCACCATTTTGAAAAACAAATTAAAAACATAATATGCAACTAAAAAATTGTTTTAAATGAACTCTTTGTGGGCTGGGGAGATGGTTCAGTTGTAAAGCACTTGCTGCCCGAACAAACCTAACTTCATCCCCGGCATCTAGGTGAAAAGACAGGCATGGTGGGGGGTACCTTTAATCTCAGCATTTGGGAGGCAGAGATGGGCAGATAGCTGGAGTTTGCTGGCCACCCAGCCTAGCGTCGTTCCTAGGTGAGCCTCCAGTCCCAGGACTAGAGCCCATCTCAAATATTACGGTATATAGCTCATCAGAAACAGTACCCAAGATTGACCTCTGGCCTTTGCACATGCACCATAAACATGCATAGATTAAAAAGAAATATTTTGCCCCAAAGAGTATTTTATAATTATCAGTTTCTCTTCATTTATTCCAGACCAGGTGTCTTTCAGAGCTGGGGGAGTGGTAGAAATTACATAAGAATTATTTTGACCACAAACATACACCAGGTCCCTAATGTTATGACCTTGAAACTTTTCTCTCTAAATATTTTAAAGACTTTGAATTAATGTTTTAAAAGAGGGTTTTCAAATGTCATACTGAAATACTTTCTTTCCAGAGATGCTATCATCTTTTACTAATTAACCAATCTGATGGCTCCCAGCCAAAATAAACTTTTTAGCAAAATTACATTCATCTGTTTATCATGGTGAAGTTATTTAAACACTTGGATTCCAGGAAATGGAGGTTTGAAACATATCTAGGTAAATACTTTATAACATTACCCAAATGGCTCCATTTAACTAGACTTGCAAAACCACTAGCAATATCTGTCATGAAGCAGACTTTCAAAGATATTCTTACCAATCTCTCACGAATGACTTGCTGTGTGGATCATCCAAACTTTAAAAAATTTGTCTAAATATTTAATATACAAAGACTTCCCCCTGGGAGATAACATAAAGCTAATGCTAACATCAGGACACCTGAGTCTGAGCGGAAATTTTGAGTTATACCCGAGCCTCTGATGTGATGGAGAAATGCCCCCAGCTTTCAAAGGCTCTGGTCTCGTAACCTGTGTGAAGACTTTATTACAGAGGCTCAAAATTCCATTGCTTTACTTTTAAATGAGGACACATGCAATTGCGACTGAGTCAATAAAAACCAGCTGTAGCAGCCAACAGCCATTGGTGATGTTCCTCTCCCACCCTTTGCGAGGGTGCACTTCCGCCTTGCCTTGTGCCCCACCTCAGCAGCTGCCCCTTCACTCCACCTAGTCCCATGTCCCCCTGCAGTCTGTTTGAACCTGATGCTCACTACCTCCCGTCACTAAATGCTCCTCCTCCCCTCTTGCTTTCTCACATTCCTCCCCATAATGCAATTTTTACCACACACACTTTTAAATTAGGGCCTCAGTTAGGGTTATCATGGCTTTTATAAAACACCACGACCAAAGAAACTTGGGGAGGAAAGGGTTTATTTGGCCTAAAAGTGTCCACATCACTGTTCATCACTGAAGAAAATCAGAGCAAGAACTCAAACAAGGAGCTGATACAGAGGCCATGGAGGAGTGCTGCTCACTGACTTGCTCCCCATGGCTTGCTCAGCCTGATTTCTTAAAGAATTCAGGACCACCAGCCCAGGGGTCGTCCCTGCAATTACCAACAGAATTATCTGACTGGAGGAAGGGGAGAATTAGGGAGGGATTAGTGTTTTTGAAGGCCAGGCCAACAAAGCCTACCCTATTGTAGGCACAGCCAAAGCTTCCCCATGTTACTATGGGTATTCCTACAGTTCTTAGCCCTCCTGGGCAGGGAGAGATGATAGAGGTTGCTGATAAGCAGGTTGAAGAGAGCAAGGTTGACCAGTGAGACATAATAAGTATGGGCTTTCAGACCACAACTGGTGTACTGCCGTCTCTACCATCGTCAGGTGGGGTCTCCCAACGTGAATTTCCAGGAGTACAGAGTGAAGCAAAGATAGGACATGAAGACCTTGGGGCTCCCATGTTCTCCACTGACCTATCTGGGCTGTCTGGGCAGCAGGTGGCTTTTTTGTTTCCTTGTATTTTGATTGTTTCCCAAAGACATTTCCTTTTCAGTCATGACAAACACGTTTTTTAGAGAAAACCTGGGTTTTCTCAAAACGCCTTTGAAGGTCTTAAAATTGTTCCATAACTGGTCACATTGAGCTTTTCTAAGAACAGTTTTAAATACATAAGCCATATCACTCCATTTCCTAAAAGGCCCACCTGTCCCGTGCTATGCTCAGTGATATGAAGACCCTGTCCCATGCTGTGCTCAGTGATATGAAGACCAACACTAAGTATGCTCGAACCACTGCCACCCCTTCTGTGACACCTCCTCCTGGAGGGACAGAGGTAGACTTTTTAGGATACTTTATAGGTTATTAGTACTCAAAGAGCTTATGATATTGAGTGATATGCACTATCAGGTTTATTTTATGCTATTTCAGCAAACATACCAACCCCACCTCTCCTGCAAAGGAGGATGTGTTAAGACTTATGAGTTAAATATTGGAAAAACCAGGTGTGAGCATATACTGAGCCAAATCATTTATTGTGAGATTAAATTTCTAAAAGTGTTGATCTTGCTGATTCAGTGAGCATCCCTACAAAATATCTGAATCTCTGAGTCTTCTGCAGCTTAACTACAGAGTCCAGACAAATAATTTCCCCAGTCAGGCCTTTGAGTCTTCTTCCTTCATGATTCTAGAGATCTATTGTTATTTATTTATTTAAGTTTTACTTACTATGTATATAGTGCTGTGCCTGCATGTATGCCTGGAGGCCAGAAGAGGACACCAGATCATTGTGAAGTACCATGTGGTTGCTGGAAATTGAACTCAGGACCTCTGGAAGAGCACCCAGTGTTCTTAACCTCTAAGCCATCTCTCCAGCCCCAGACTCTTTATTTAAAAACAAAACAAAACAATATATGAAGTAACAAGTACCCTATGCTCTCCAAAGTCTTGTCAAGGGTTCTGAAGTAATATAATGGGTAATGTCTTCAAGACCTGGCAGCTTTGCTATGAGGGCAGCAGCCGAGACCAATCAGCTTGCTATTGGCACCATAAAGCTCAAGTTCATATCGTAACACTGGAGACTAAGATGATGTCTACTTCGAGGGTCTGAATTCCTGTGCATTTGTTTATTCCATCGCTGGGAAGTTCCAAATGGAGTTTTACTGTACAAAAGTTATTTTCCAAGAGAAGGGAGCTTGGGCAGACAGGATGCTTTCGGAGTTGAGATGAACAAGCTTGGGTGGACAGAATGCTTTCGGAGTAGGGATGAACAAGCTTGAGCGAACAGGATGCTTTTGGGGAAGTTGTTACAAAGAACACATACATTTTCTTTGTTTTTGTTTTTCTTTCTGGATGAAGATTGTAGTACAGAAACAAACACAGTTATAATAAAAGCCAGCTGATGCCCACTCTTTGGTCATCTTTAAATGGCCTTATTTTCTCTGTCTTTGAGAGCTGACATCACAGCCCATTGTGCGATAACACGGTTGTTTCCGTGCCCTCTGTTTATTGCCATCCTACTCAAGACCCTAGTCATAGGCTCTACATTGGTGTCACCATTTCAGCTTGTGTCCCTGGTGCCATTTCAAAGATGCCCCTTATGCAGTGATATTTCATTTGTACTTTAATAAATAAACCTTGCCTGAACACCAGAGAATAAAAAAGCCCCACTGGTCAGTCTTACAGACCAAGCGGTGGTAACACACAGCTTTAATCCCAGTAGCCACGCTAGTTTGCCATAGAAACTGGGTGGCGCATGCCTTTAATACCAGTGGTCCACACTTTTAATCCCAGCCCTAGAGAAGATTATAAAATAGGAGGAGACAGCTCACAGACACAGTGTCATTCTGAGATTCCCGGAGGTAGGATCGCCATTTTGGACTGAAGTTGAAGTAAGAGCCAGTGGCTCGCTGTTTCGCTTTTCTGACCTTCAGGTTGAGCCCCAATTTATTAATTGTTCTACACTTACACCTATAAACCAGAACATGATACTCATTTTAGAGCTATCATCAGGGCATCACAGGGAAGAGCCACAATAGTCAGCACAATACAAATTATGAAGAATAGATTAAGATATGGAGAAAGAAAGAAAAGAACAGACAAACTGAGATTCTGAGAACACACTTTGACAGAGGTCCTTTACACATGAACATGTATCTTCTGATGTATCACAAGCTTATTCATAAGAATTTAAGGTAATCATTTCATTCCTTGAGTTCTCCATCCACATAATACAGCACAACATCTCGGAGCCACCAGAAGATAACTATAAAGACATCAAGGCCCTTGGATAACCTGTTTACTTTCTTTTAGAATTAAAATATGACAGATTTACCATAAAGAATAAGAAGCTAACAAGGTCAGTCACCATCACGGCCCTCTCATTCCTTTCTCCACACGCCTGCACATTGGCAATAAGCATATTGCCCAGGGGAATGGGACATATCATCTGGAGCCTTTAGCTCCTGCTAATGGTCCCTGGCAGAAGAGCCAAGAGACTCTACTTTTGGAGAGTATCTGACCACCCTCAGATGAGAGTCACCAAGCCCCCGGGAGCTTCAACATGGTTACCTGTCAGGAGAGGCCACTCTCTGAAAGCCCTGAGCAGGTCAGTTGGCACTTAATGGCCCAGCTCTGAGCCAGCTAGCAGGGACACTGTAATAGTATCTACCCCCAAATGCAAGAGAATATGTGACATCAGAAGCCAGGACTGTCTAGATGCTCTAGACCATGGAGAGTGGTACATTAGGTACTCCAAATTTGAGAGTACACAGGCAGAAAACTACAAGGTTTAAGGGTAAAATCATCTCATGATTATTTGTTTCTAAATAAATATAATATTGGACAGGTAAAATCTTGATATCCACTTTCCTTACCAAAAAAAATGGAGCTATCTTACACTTTTTTTATAAGCTTCTTGCCCAAAACCATTTTGGGGGTGTCCTAGTATAGTTACTTATAACTACATAACTATAGACTAGTTAGTCAATTTTATGTTCCCATCTTATTTGCAATATGGTAATAACCATGATACCTGTCCTCCCGGGGATGTTGTGAGAATTTAGTGATCTAACATATTTAAGTGTTTTGGAATTGTTTTGGGTGCATGCTATCAACTATTCTTAGTAACAGCAATAGCATTCATTCTAAGGGAATGTCTGCGTCTAAACTGTCAATCAGCTGAAGTATCAGTTGGTAGCATTGCTGTCATCATCGGCAATATTCCAAGACTAGAAGTGAGTTAGAGAAACACTCACTGTCAGTGTTTTCACAGCTTGCCCGATCTGCTCCCTGAAAAATGTAAATCTAATCTCCCTTCCCCACAACCAAGGTAACCTCCAGGTTGATTGTGAACAGAAATCTCCATGTCAGGCCGAGGGGTGAATTTCTAAGTCTTCTTCATGCTTAAACTTAAATCAAGAAATGTCAAACGTTTACACCTATCTGAGTTCTTCCAAGTTATCTGAGTCCTTGCAGAACCGAGAAATGCTCGGGTAAAGATTACATATAAATGTTGACACATGCCATGTATGCGGACACCTGTGTGTCACTTGGTTGCCAGGTTCAGATTTCCTTGTGTCTTGGTAATTGGAGGAGCCAGACCCAATATAGCTGTCTAGACTGCACAGTGGATACTTGCCATATATATCATCTGGAATCTGCTGTAGCAGGTCATTGCTATCTCGGTGGTCATATAATCCAGATGTTTACTCAGAGGTCCATCGGCAAAGATTTGCATTCAGCGTCTTTCTCTGAGAGAGCGTGTATACACACCTGGACTTTGATTGGATAACTTAAATCTTTTTTTTTCCTGCATGGAACTAAAATTATCCTTCCAGAGTCTTCTTCCCAGTGATCTTATCTCTGTCCTCTGAATATGGAGACCCAAATGAAAGCACGGCCCAGTGGCTCCCCTCCATGCTCCCAGCGCTGGCTTTTCTAGGCGCTCCTCGTGCAGTCTAGAGAGTACAGTGGGAAGAGGACCCCAGGGTGCACGTCTGCTGGCCTTGGGTGTCTGGTGCCCATTTTCCTCTGTTCCTTTTAGTCTTTCTCCTTCAAACGGAACTCTACCTCATGAATCTAGACAATTGCGAAACAAGCGTGAACACCTGACCTTTAAATGGATACCCCAGGCAGCCTTCTTTTTTTTTTTTCAGTTGGAGATGATTTATCTTGGTTTAAGGCTTGAACATATTAAGCTCACTATCACATCCTGATACCACCTTTGTATATGCGTGCTTATTTGTGTATGTGAGTACATGCATGTATGTTTGTACATGTGTGTGTTTATGTTTGAGTATGCATAGATTACTGGGTATTAAACTCAGGACTGTGTTACAGGCTAAGCAAACACTGTACCACCGAACCAAATTCCCAGTCCTATCCAGCTCATCAAGAATAAAGCGTTTTGCACAAGTACATCCTCTGTATGTTTATAAGTTTGGCATCTATGTCTCCATATATAACACTGATATGCAGTCTAAATCAGACCAGGCCTCGGGGCCCTGTGGTCCAGCGCTTGAAATCTCAGGTTAATCTGACAATTCATTAATATCCTTTGAGTCTGGTGAGCTATCATTTCTATTCTTCTGATCGCATTTCACATATGGTTTCTAATCCGTAAACCTACCTCAAAAGAGACTTTGAAAAGTACTTTTCGTAGAAGGGAAAAGTACCATTCACACGTGGCCAGCTTCCTCTAGGAACTGAGCTTAATTTCTGTCACTTCCACTCACGCTGAATTGTCAGTCTCTGCTGACACGGCCTATTCCAGCGCCTGCAGTTCTGTGCCGATGTTCCTCTGATCCATTAGAGGTCCAAGAATCAAAGGATGAAAGCTGCAGAATAATTAGATATAACATACCAAACAATTGTTTAAGGAATTATTTTGAAAAGATCTTGCTACATTTTGCATATTGGTATTGGAAAAAACAAAACAAACAAACAAAACCCAAGAGACATTGAAAGTGTGGGAGGAAAACAGATGGAGACTTTGGTTCTACTACAGAGAGTTCAGCTTAGTCCTTTTAGAAGTCTATGAGATGATGACATTGGTCCTTGTTACATCCACACCTAGTTCTCCTCTAAAACAGGGCTGTCCCTGATACAACTGGTATGCATGCAGTTATACGTAAGAATTGTGCTCAAGAGATTGCAGGGTGTTAAACAGACTAGTAACAAGGGAGGAAGAGGGGAAAATGAAGGAGACAGCTGTGTGAGCGGGTCTATAGAGCGCAGAAGACAGAAACAGGAAATGAGATACACAAAACTTGCTGGATTCTGTGGAGTAGTCTGAGTCACTCACCCCTTGCTGGGCTCTTGATTCAAACCCCGGGGGATTATGGCTTGGGTGCTGAGAGGTGTCCTCTGAGAGGAAGAGGGGACACCCCACTGTTTGGATTTCATAGCAGGGAGGTAAAGTGGTTTAGATGAGCTGGAATATGTGGTATATGCAGGGCAAGCCTCCTTGCAACAAATGTTTGAATGTCCTGTGTTATTATCATAACATTTTATAAAACAAAGTATCTATTTTTATTTCCATAGCAACCATGAGAAATGGTAGTATTTCTTTCTGCTTTGTTATTTTTGTTGTTAGTGAAAAGAATAAAGGCTTCAAGTTAGGAAATTATTTGGGATACAGCCAGAAGGGAGTTGTAGAGTCCATCTCGTTAGGCTCCTATGGCAAGGACCCCTGGGTTTAGAGCTGTCAGGATTTTATTTATATCTCACCGCAGACTACCAGTTTGAGTGTGCTTATCATTACCTCCTGTTTAAAATGTCTCTATTCTCTTTTTATAGGCCAAGCTGTGAACTGCACTTCATCACTCGCTGTTTTTGCAATAGGGTTTTTAATAAACGTTAACTTCCAGGGTCTCCATTGGAAGCAGAAAATGAAGCCTGTTGCAAGAGCACACCCCCCGCCCCCATACTCTGCAGGATATTTGTTTGCTTGCCTGTGAAGAGTGATGATGCAACTCTCACCCCAGGCAGTCAGTGAGATGGCGGACAGTCTGTGGAAACACGCGCGGAACATCTGGCTGGAACACTGAGACTTCCTGCTTCGGTTTTCCCCCCTCTCCAGTGCCAAGGAATAAGCTCTGATGATCGGTTAGCATCCTTGCATGTAGAGCCAAGCTGTTGGTCATGTTGTCAATATTTCTCTTGTACCATCATTTTTACTGTCGAAGATGTTACAAAGCCAAAGAACAAAAATAATGAAAAAGAAAGGAAAGGAATCCATTTTAAAGGAAAAATTTCCAAAAAGGTTTGCAACTTTCCAGCATTTATAAAAGCTCATAATGGATTCTATAACTGGATGATGATTTATTCCTTTAATAATTAATTAGGCATGAAATGAATCTATTATTATGGGTAATTACTTAATGGATGCCATTAGAATTAAGTTGCTAAAAGCAGAATGCGTTTAAACTAACTCAAGTGGTCCTAACTTTTTTAGATCAGAAAGTACTTTAGAAGTAGGCAGTGCCTATGAAGGCTTGTGCTCAGTGAAGGCAGCACACAGCTTCTAGGGACTCTTCTCTTCCTCTTTCAGGTTCCTACCCTCAGCAATCTGCTTCATTACACTTGAAACCATGGCCCCTGAAATCACATACTAAATTAAGGGTAGATGCCCTCTGGAGAGCTCTGCCTTTGAGCATTTCCAACTAACTGCAAGACCTACTCAGGGCAAAAGTTTCTTACTAGGAGCGGGGTAGAGTTGGTTGGTTCTGAGCTTTGGAGGGATGTAGCTGGGCTGTCCACTGTCCTGGAAGATGCTTTAAGGTTTTCCATCATGTGTCCCCCTGTAGCAAGTCAGGAAACAAATTCCAAACTAGTTTTGTTTTTCTGATTTATAATGGGCTGGATCTACCCAAATCACTGACACCCAAGAGCCCTTAACTCACAAGAGTTTGGTGGAAAGAGATCCCTATGCAAATTGCTTGCTGGAACGTCTTATTCTTTATTTAGCCTGTTTAATTTTTTAAAGAGATTTTTGGGGTATTAGAACATGTGTGACATGCAAGAACATCTAGAGAGACGGATCAGTGAACTATGAGAACAAAGTAGCTAAGAATAAGATGACTTCCATACTTGGTAGGTAAAGGGAGGGACATCTGTTCAGTGAATACTAAAGAGGATCTAACTGAATCTGGGGCTGGCCTGTGCTTAAGAAGAAAACTTGTGGGTATGAGAGAGAAGACAACCATCCCAAGCCATAGCTGACACAAGGGAAGGCAGCCATCATCGACCCTGATAGCAGAGTTGGAATATGCAGACACTCAAGTTTGAGGTGGGAAAAAGAGAGTTGAGTTTTAGATGCATCCAAGGCACACTATTCATCTGTAGCCCTCTGCTCATACTGACTCCGGAATCTGTCCCACAACCAATCAGGGTCATTAATCAATGACAATAGGCCTTGCTTCTTCTAAAAACTATGAATGGGACAGCTACCAGGGAATTATCATAGAATTTATAAGCAAGGCGGTGGCGGGATAACTGGTAGCAATCAAATATGATGAAGAGATGAGAGGGAAATGAAGCAGCACATACCCTTTGCCAGTGAACATTTCTTGAGGTCTTTATGTGCAAAGTGCTTGGAACATCTGCAAAAAGTTCATCATCTAAAAGCGATGAATGTATAACTCCTTATCCATAATACAATGGACAGAGGCTTAGACTCAAGGCCATCTCCAAAGAGTTGAAGAAAAATCCCCTCTTCTAGAAGATATAGGGAGTCCTGCAAAGGAGGTTACTCTTGGCTCTGGAAATAGTCTGCCATATATTTACAATAGATGAATTTTTAAAAAGCCTTTTTTAAAAATCATTATGATGATTTAAATCTTCTAAAACTGCATGAAGTACATTAAGCACATTATTTACATTATGTGATTGAGAAAATGTGTCCAAAAGTTAAATTAGTTGATCAAAGCCATGTAGCTAGTGTGGGGTGAGTTCCAGGCTCCATCCCAAGCCTTCCAACACCTCGTCCACTCTTTGGTTGTTTATAAACAGAGATAAAAGATATGCCTACTCCACTACTTTGACTAACACTGAAATTGAGAATATTTTCACAAGCCTTTCTCATCTGAGTCCCCACTACCTCCCTCCTTTATTAAATTATTTGAGAAAAGTAATAAGGCAGGGCATGATGGTACTCACTTTTAATCCCAGGACTCCAATGACAGAGGCAGGCAGATCTCCATGAGTTTGAGGACAGCTTGTTCTATATAATGAATTCCTGGTCAGTGAGACCTATATAATAGGACTATGTCTTGATAAATAGATGTTAGACAAACAGGCAGACAGATAGATAAATGATAGATAAGAAAAATCATATATAAATTAATAAAAACTGTTACATTTCAGAATTATATCCATCCAAGTCTTGAAATCTGGTCAATGGCACACTCAATTTAACTTGTGGAAAGTTAATAAAGGAATTATGCACAGAGCTTCTGTAATGATCTGCCTCTTTAAGAGACAAGCCACGCCCACTCCCTCCCTGCTTGCAGCATTAGTCTAGCTCTCTTGTCCAACTCCCTCTGGAAGAGGCTTCTGCCTCCCCCCCACTTCTCCCCTTCTCCCACTTCTGTCTCTCCTCTCTCTCTCTCTCTCTCTCTCTGCCCCTCTCTCTGCTCTTCCCCCTTCTCCATTCCCTTCAATAACCACTAAATAAATATCCAACCTCACTCTACATGGTGTGCCTGTCTGTCTGTCTCTCACCCACCATCCACAAGGCACGCTGCCAGGGACCAGCCACCTTCGGAGACCTGCCATGTGGTCTCGTGCCCTAGCCCTGCCTGAGACTGGCTGCTCTCGAGACCCACTGCCCCCTGCTTGCCAGGATTCCCCCAGAAATTTTTAATAATCCATTACCTTGGTGTCAAGACTCAGGAGGCTCTCCTGCCCCGAACTCCTCTGCCAGGGTAGGGATCCTAAACTGGGTATTTTTTTTTTCTCCACAACCACATGTTCCATATGCCTGAGCAAGATTTCTACAGCGTGATTTCTACTCGCACCACCGGCTTCGATTGGTGAGTTTCTCCCATTCTGCTATGGTTGCTTCTCTTAGCTAAAATTGTGTTTGGACTAACCCAGAGTCAGTCTGCCTGTGCTAGTACTGCACACTCTGTGTGGTGCATTCGACTGGGAGACCAGGGTCCCTCAGATTCTTCTTTCTCTTTTTTCCATTTCTTTTTCTTCCCTCACCGCTGTTAAAGGCCATTCGGAGTGGCCTCTGGCCTCTCTGGCTTCTGAGTCACCCTGACCGGATCCAGCCAGATCATAGCACCCCACCCGGGGTCAGGGTACTCCCTGCCACAGGTACCTGTGGTGTTTGCACCTATTTGCACCCTGCTTATAGGGGGAGATGTCCCATTATAGGCCTTGTGGTGTTTTGCGGGTTTTCACAATTTCAGCTGTGAGTAGCAAGCCATCCATGTCTGTGCCCCCTGAAATGGAAACCTTTTAGAAGCCCCAAAACCCCAGACCTTAATGCCCTACTTCTTCAGCTCTTACACTCACTCCACCTGTGTCCCGCCAGCTCCACTTTTATGGGAGCTTTCTGACTACTATCAGCAGAAGCTTTCTAACTACTGTCAGTGCACAGGCAAATGGACCCTGCCATGGTTACTGCTGCCAACAAGGTTGGTCGGATCCACAAGGTAGCTTTTTTCAATTCCAGCCTTTTGCTCCGCACCGTGGCTTGTGGCATGGTGCAGCTTTTTCAGTTCCAGCCTTTTGTTCCCCTCTGTGGCTTGTGGCATGGCGGCTCAGCCACAGGGCGGATCACACCTCTAGGTCTCTCTTATTAAGCTTAAAATCTCTACAGCTCAAAAATTGTGGCTTTTTCATACAAGTGACTGCTGACATTTTGATTGGGGTCAGGTGACTCTGCGGCCATCTTGGCTGAGAGCCAGGTCAGGTGATCAAGTTCCACCATCTTTACTGAGGTATTCCCTGCCTGGTTCCCCAGTGTTAACTCTGTTACATGGGTGACCTTACCACCATCTTAACTGAGAGCCAGGTCAGGTGATCAAGTTCTCCCATCTTTATTGAAGTATACCCTGCCTTGTCTCCTGGTTTACTTATGATTTTGTCTCTAAATTCCTCTTGCTGACTCTGTTGCATGTGTTTTGCTCAGTGGCATGCCCACCAAGAGCATCCACTTTCCCCAATTCCTGTTCACTATCTGTATGTTCATACATGTAACTTAAATGCACCTACGCTTAATGTTATAATTGTTCATTGTATCTCATTTCAGACTACAAAAACAATAAGTCTCATGTTTTAAACTGGTATGTACTTTAAAGTCTCTTACAAAAATACATTATATTTAATCCAACCCTCATTTAAAATATATTAAGCTGTTCTCCACTATCATCAGTTTTGCTGTTAACCTTCTATTGCAAGCAGTTTTTTCTTCTTTCTGTCTTTTTATGAGTATAAATCTTACCTGTTAAGTTGAGAGTCAGTGCGGTCAAGTTTAGACCCAGCTCTCCAGGCAGATTCTATACTGTAGTTTTACCTGATAGACAGCCCTCAACTGCTCAGAGATCTGGGGAATATGACATTTAAATATTTAATTATTAAAAAACTTTACATAACAAAAAGAGACAGGTTGGCTCCTAGCAGCAGCACTCTATTTCCTCCAAAGAAGACAAATGGGCACACAACAATGTCCATCTGCAATTCGCCGCAACTGCCAAGTGCTGACCACTGAGAAAAACTGCCTTTCATCTAAACTGAAGATCACCTGACGTGGACAGAATCGCTGGAATCGACAGCCTAGCTGCTCAGGTCAAGGTAGGCTTGTCTTCCTATAGATTTCTCAGCCCACAGGCTCTGTGCCAAACAGCAAAAGGCAAATGCGACCTTCAGCGACCATGGAGGACCCTGAGGAGTAGCTCTGGGTGCCAACCAAGTAAGTTCTCTGTCATTTTTTAATCAGTAACTCAAGTAAAATTTTGTCTTTCTCAAAGATCTCTGATACAGTTTAACAGCTGAAAGGTTTTTGTCAGTTTAAAAGTACAACCTCACCAAACAAATTTCAGTAAAATACAAATACAAGACCTGCAAGTTATAAAGGTGTGAGGACAAATACAAGTTATCAAACTTCTCTCTCACGCTGCCTTCTATAGTCTTAAAAATACTTTTCATTGTGCAAAAATATCTGTCACAGTCATTCTGACATAAATATGCTACTGTTTATACAATGTATATGTCTAAAACTTCTGTTTTCACAAACCCAAAGAATTCTTGTGAGTAATTGAAGAATCCACCTTAAACAGGTCAGATACACCCCTCTCAATTCCCTGGTCCTAAAATATTTTTCCCTGAATTTAAATTTGTCCTCTGTTCTGCCAATACCTTAAACAGGTGTAAGAGACACCAGACATTTCCATGCCACAAACACTGGACAGGAACAAACAGACCAACTATGCCAGGATGTGACCAGCACCCAACCTTCTCAGGTTCCCCCCAAAGACGATGCCCACAAATAAGCAAGAAGAAGTCTTAAGAATCCACCGCCCCAATTCCTTTAACCTGTGGTGCCTAACCTCCTGCCTTTTTATTATAAAAAAGAGATGGGAATGTAATGTTCTGCCTCTTTAAGAGACAAGCCATGCCCACTCCCTCCCTGCTTGCAGCCTTAGTCTAGCTCTCCTTTCCATCTCCCTCTTGAGGAGGCAGCTTCTGTCTCTCCCCACTTCTCCCCCACTTCTGTCTCTCCCTCCTCTCTTCTCTTTCTCTCTCTCTGCCCTTCTCCCTTTCTCTCTTCCCTTCCATAACCACTAAATAAATATCCAACCTCACTCTGTATGGTGTGCCTATCTGTCTGTCTCTCACCCACCGCCCACATGGCTCGCTGCAGGGGACGTCGCTGGGTACCAGCCACCTTCAGAGACCTGCCACGTAGTCTCGTGCCCCTTCCCTGCCTAGGACTGGCTGCTCTCGGCATCCGCTGCCCCTGCCTGCCAGGGATCCCACAGCAAGCTACTTGGGGATCCACAGCAATTTTTAATAATCCATTACAGCTTCAGGTAGGGTTTAGGGGAGTTGACAAAGAAGAGTATAGGTCCCCTCGAATTGGCACTTGGTTAGACATACTGCCACTTTACTGCCTCTATATCTAAAGGAACAGAACTATCAATACTGTGAGGGCAGCATGGAGAAGCATCGTGAAGGGATATAACACTTTCAGAGGTCACTACCAACTCAACACTCACAACGTCATTCTGTCCCAGCCTCCAGAAGCATTGATAGTGAGAGTCCTCCAGCTGGTCCCACTGTAAGCCAGTGCCACTGAGAGCTGCTTGATTAGGCCCATAAAGGTCAAATCTGGGGACAAGGTCATAGTAGAGCAGAGTGGGGAGTAAATGGGAGGAGGCTGGAGAAATGCCAGCCCAGGGAATAAGGAGAAGGAAGTTAAATGGAATGGCTAGATCTGGTTTGCAACCTGTTTCTATTTTCTCACTGTTCTTCCCTCCACACCCCACCATTTGCTTTCTCCTGTCCTATGACAATTTCCTTCTGCAAATTTTGGAAACCTGGCTATTCAATAAGAACCCTGAGTTTCGGGCCAGGAATCGCCTCCAAGCCAATGGAGCTGAATCTACTTTCTCTCTGTCTCTTGGTCCTTGCAAGTCCTGACCTGAACTGGGAGATGTAGACTTGCCAAGGACAACGATGTGGGACACAGAAAGCACTTATGGGGCTCTGAAGTGTTCCAGACCTTGGTGTGCTCAGAGTGCTGACTCAGAGGAAAAGACAGTGGAAATCTGAACTGAAGTTCTTCGTGACCTCTGACCAGGTAAACCAATGACATCAACGTAGCCCAGCTGTGATAAACTGATGTCTTCTGCAACAGGCAGAAAAGGCCACGGTGGTCCATCCTAACCTGGATGTACTACACTGCCAATCACCACAGCCGAAGGATGCTTTTGAAGAGAGATGCCGGGAAAAATAATTATTTTTCTATCTTTTTCTTCTCTTCTTCCTTCTCCTTTTCCTCATCTTTTTTCTCCTCCTCTTTGGCTAAGAATGTGATGTGTGAATTCAAAATTGTTTCTGTGTACATGAAGACAAATTCTTTGGGTTATTTAGCTAATGAGCGAAGACTGCCTCCACTTCCATTTTTGAAAATTCCACACGTGTCGATTGTATTTTTAATCATATTCAGTTTTAAATCACAATCGCTTTAAATCATAATCATAATAATTTTCCCTCTCATAGCTTTGGTAGCAACGGAAATTTTATAGAAAGCTAGAAAAGCCTTCATTTAGAGGCAGTGGGGCAATGGTGTTTGTTTTGCATCATGAAGATTAATTGTATAGTATTTGGTGTAACAACCACCAGAATAACCCAAAACATTGTAACCAGATGAAATGGAGTCTTAAATCAGAAGCCCCAAGGATGTTCCTGGAGAATCATTCCTTGTGAGGGATGATATGCCTCTCCCCTTACATCATTCCTCTAGTGGGAAGCTACCCCACACCAGGACACTCTCTCTCTCTCTCTCTCTCTCTCTCTCTCTCTCTCTCTCTCTCTCTCTCCAGATGTTCAGATACTTTAAAATACTCTTATTTCTCCTGTTAGAGACAACAGGGAATTTTGCTGTTCTAGGACTGTTTTATCCAATGAATGTCTGCAGAACACCAAGACAGTATTACTCCGTGTCTTATGGTTTCTATTGCTGTGAGGAGAAGCCATGACCACAGAAACTCTTATAAAGGAAACCGTTTAATTGCAACTGGCTCACAGTTTCAGAAGTTTAGTCCATTATCGTCATGGTAGGAAACATGGTGGCATGCAGGCCTTCATGATATTGGAGGAGTTGAGAGTTCTACATCTTGATCTGCAAGCAGCAAAAGTGAACTGTCTTTTACACTGGGCATAGCTTGAGCATATGAGGCCTCAAGGCCCGCCCCACCGTGACACACTTCCTCCAACAAGGCCATACCCACTCCAACATGACCACACCTCTTAATGGTGCTGTTCCCTATGGGACAAGTATTCAAACTCTTGAGTGTATGGGGGGCCATACCTATTCAAACCACACCATACTGCAGAACCAATTCTTTTGTCATATGACATTTTGTAGAAAGGGAAATCTTTTTTTTTTAAGAGAAATTTTTAAGAAACAGAAAGAAGTTGATCTTTCTTCCATTTTTAATCTTCCCTGCTTTCCCTTCCCTTTCTTGGATGAACTTTTAGAGCTGGGAGGAAGTATTGAAGCACTGACTAAGCTTCTAATGTGCAAACTGGCAAAGCTAAAGGTCCTTACAGAATAAGTAAATCTATCAACTGCTTCCTGGCAGATGAAAGCACAGATGTCAGGGCAGTTGGGGCATCTGAAGCAGGCTTTTGTCATATCTCCATCAGACGATGACCAGTTTCTTGGGACAGATCTTCCTGAAGATGTTATTGCTGGCTCACAGACTCCTGTGTTTGAAATTATAACGTTTGCATCCCAAGCCCATTAAAATCCACTTGCCTTCACTGCCCCAGTATCCAGTGAGGAAGCTAACTGGCTCATACAGTATGAGCAGAGAACAAAGTAGTTGCAAACCAGTATAACTGCATTTAAATCAGAACTTCTTGAACACACTGCTCACACATAACAGAAATTAGTGGAGATTGGGAGCACACTTAGCTCACGACAGGGCAATCATGTTCTCAATAGACAAAGCCCGCTGGAAGCTTCCAATGCTTGCCATTTTTCTCAATTGTGCCTCTTTAGCACAGGGGCAGCAGTTCCGGGTTTGCTGCGGGACTGGCTGGAAACTCACATCCTCCAGACCTTACATTCAGATGTGGGAGAATGCTATAGTTGTTTGGTTCTGTTAGGCCGGTCTTCCAGACGAGCCAGGCACCACTCAGGGAGTCGCAGGGTTGGTGGAACTGTGGCCCGATGACTCAGGTAATGAAGTAAGTCTTGGTGCTGGCACAGGGCTACACAACACATCCCATGGTGTCAGACGCTTTGGCCAGATGGATTGCTCAAGCTTTTGGACGCATTCTCAAGTACACACTCTTCATCACTGCAGGCCCAGTTCATGGAAAAGTGACCTGGCACTTGTGTGGGCGGAAGTTCCTGTTACTGCCCATAGGCAATCAATCCCATTGTCGGAGCCTATAGCAAATGCTGTCCTGATTTCCTCTTTTAGGGGCTTAGCAGCATTCAGTTATTAGAAATAGGATGCATTTAGGTAAAATGATATGATTCCCAAATATCTCAGATTTTTCTAGAATGGGCTTGGGTTCAAGTAGGTTGTGCCATAGCCTTTAAAAGTACATTCTGTACTCAAAACATCCGGTTCCAGATTTCTACTTTCAAAGTCAGTAATGGCATTTCTTTTACTGCTTTTATTTAAAAATGCAACTTGCCTACCCAAGAAAGACAAATGTATTGAAAGGTAAATTAAGTCTTGTCAAAACACACTTAAAAATCAAATGTCCAATTCACTTATGTTAATAAATCAACAAGGAATTAAAATTTTGATCTTGTGTTCTGATCCAAGAACAAGTAGCAAGCCTTAGACCCACATGGTACAAGCAAATTGGAAAAGGAGAGAGCTATGCAACTGGCATTGACAAGACCAGCGGAGCTATGAGGACTAAAGGAATGGGTGGTCCCAGGTTACTCCAAAGCCGGAGACTGTGCCCTTGATGACCGGAGTCTGACTGCATGTCACATGAAATTGAGAAAATGTGAATGTTACTATCAGAGAGGAGACCTCAGAAGACATTTTACTTTAGAAATGTTTGGGTTTGAAAGTAATGGATTTGAGATAATGAAGGGGAATCTAAACGATAGTATTTCTCAAGCAAACAGTGAGAGACCAGGTGGCAAACCATAAAGAATAATTACCTACAAACCTGTGACCCTGAAGCCGTGACCATGGCACGGGCACTCTGAAGAGAGCAAAAGGGAGACAGCCTCTGAAGAGAGCAAAAGGGAGACAGAGCTGTGTGATTATAAGCCTTGAATCCAAGAGCCAGTTAGATCCACATGGTCCACATGGAATGTGGGCTCGGGCTGAGAGCTGTTACAGTAAGAGACCTGTACATAAAATCCTGCCAGACCGCATCAAATGGCTTTAAGTATTGAGACAATAAAAGGGTTGTTTTAAAATGTATTTCAAAATTAACAAATGTGTTCAGCCTCAGCCTGAAGTACTCTGTAAATCAGTATGGTGTGTGGCTGGACTTACACTCTCTATCGTTTCTAAGATTACTATGTCACAACTAAGTAGGTTTTACATAGGACCCCACATAGCACAACCACTAGCTAAGTACAGCTATCGTTTGTCCGGTTCTTAGATGAGAAAACCAAAGTCTATAGATATTGGGCCCTTACCGCAGATTAAATCACCAGTAAAATCAGAAGTAAGGCCTTAAGTCAGCTCTGAGATTCAAGAGGCTGTGCTCTTTCAGCTGTCTGCTAAAAGGTCCTGTTCAACAGCAATACAGAAGAGGCAGGACATCTCCTAAATCCTCAGCTGAACAAATTCCTGTAATGCTCTCTTTCCAGCAAGAATGCTCAAGGGCAGCAGGCTGCTGGTTCCTCTTCACTTTCTAGATCTTCTGTGTATACACACATCCACGAGTATCAGGAAAGGCTTGTGCCGGGTAAGAGAGGAATCGTGGCCGATGGCAGTTACACGGGTGTGGGATACATATGGGATGATGGCGCTGTGACATGTACAGACTAAGTGGAGCTATCTCCTCTCAAGCTTTCTGCACTGCTCTTCAGTCAGAACAGAGCTCCTTTCAGAGCAACAGCCCCCCTGCCATCTCTAGGTTTTACCAACACACATGGCACCATAGACCTTTTGATCTTGGTTTAAACTGTGGCCCAAATCACATATGCAGTCAAAGTAAATAAATTAGGTGGAACTAATGAAAGAAGATGAGAAAGAAAGGCCTTTGATGTATAGGCAAACCTCATGCTTAGTCAGCTAGGGCCCCACCGTCATGAGATATTCCAATTTTCCAACATGGTGTGAAAACTGGGATCTTTATAAGAAAGCATGTGATTTTTCCATCAGACAGCTAATTGCATTTCTGAAAGTACTTTGCGAACTAAACGCATGCACATCTGTAGGCCAGACTGCATTTGAGGGTTTTTTTTTTGTGAGTTTATTAACATCATTAAGTTCATTATTTCCAAAAAGTGCAAAGCGTGGAGAGTGATGAGAACAATAAGAAGAGAGCCAAGAACAAAGGCAGTTCTGACCTAAAGCCACAAACACCCACAGTTCTCTGGAGAGACCTAACACTACACAGATACATTAACTGATGTGGAAGTTACATCTTGGAAAGCCCAAGTGTGACCTTACAGTCAGCTCGCAAGATCCTTACATGTTCATCAAGAGGAAAATCAACAGCACACATCTGTATTGTGGACTCTATATGCAGAAGGATTCTTGGGGATAGAAAGATAGCCCAGGGGTTAAGAGCATTTGCTCTTCCTGAAGAGGACCCAGGTTTAGTTCCTAGCACCCAAAATGATGTGGCCAACAACTTCCTATAACTCCAGTTCCAGGGGAGCAGATGCCCTCTTCTGGCTTTCATGGGCACCTGCACACACATGCTCCAATCTATATACTAGACTCCCCACACACATATAAAATAAACAACTCTTTGAATCAAAATGAATTTTGCTAACATGTTTGCACATGAGTAATTGTTTTGCCATTCTTGAATGATTAAAAGGCTGTGTGGGCTTTTTTTCAGTCACACCAAAAGTGAAACTTAAGGCAAAATAATCTTGAAATAATCAAAAGCCACCTTTTCCACTAATAAGGAGAGGGGCTGAAAGGAAGATGCTATGATATGGTGAAAAATCTATACAGGTTTTGGATTTAGCTCTGTCATCAATGACTTCCTGACCCTTGGAATTCAAGTTCACTTTCTGTGCAGTAGGATGCAATAATGATTTTCATTATAAAACATTTGGTTTGAGCTGGTGAGAGTGGCTCAGTGGGTGAAAGCATTTGCCACCAGGCCTGACAAATTGAGTTAGATCTCTGGAAGCCACATGGAGGAGAGAACGGATTCCCGGAAGTTGTCCTCTGACCCCCACCCTTGTATGTGTGTACACACACACTCACACCTCCCACACAAGCAAATGTATAAATGTATAAAATGTATATAATAATGACTATATATAAAAATACGATGTAGTTTATACATTATGAACATTCAACAAATATATAATTTTAAAATACTATTATAATTAGAATGAAAAAGAAGAATAGATGGGGATCTGGGGGCAGGCCGGCAACATAAACACCAGACAAGTGCAGGAACCCCCCACCAAAAAAAAAATTTCTCCTGGCTCTGTCTAGATTCAGAGGATACATACTTTGTCATTCTTTGAGGTAAAGGACATTGGAACAATGTGAGTTCTAGGAAAACAATTACTTCCCAACAAGGCAATTTAAACAAAATCAGCTTCAGGACCAGAACATGGTAAGTGATTTTTAAAAAATGTTGATCCTCAGTTTAATAAATAAAATTCTGCTGCATTGGGAAATCCTGGCTTATGGGTGGGACACGTGGGGTATGCTCATCTACAACATGCTATTTGCGCACACAGAGTTGTTCTACTGCAGGGAGAGAAAGTCCAAAGCTAGGGCTTGGGAAACAAGGGAGAGATGACAGGAGACAAGGTGTTATCCAGCCATCTTCAGATAACCTCGTTGTTAATTTGACATATTTATCCCATTCCCTAGCCAGAATCACTGCCATTGTTGAAAATGTCACACGTGCACAGAAAGTGTCTAACCCTCTCTCCTCCCATTCCCTTCCCCAGTTCGTCCTCATCCCTAACTACTCATCCCTCTCTTTTTCAAACCCACGGAGTCCTCTTAGTGCTGCCTGTGTGCACATGTGGGACTATGCACTGGAACAGGGCCTATGGGGACCACACCCCTGAGGAAACTGTCTCTCCCTCCCCCAGCAGCTGCCAACTCCAACAGCCCCTCTCTAGTGATGGGATGTCACGAACCTCTCCCCCATCTCTGCTGGGACTTTGGCCTGGGTAGTCAGACTTTGATGGCATATATATCAAGATTTCTTTATCTAATTAACTCATTTAAAAAGAGTTTGAGAAAACATCTGCTCTGGTTATTAATGAGTGACTAGGGCTTGATTTACCTTCCTCCACAAACAGCCAGAAAACGAAGCAAGATATGAGCAAGTCGATGAGACAGTGGATGACGGCAGGCTACACAGGACTGCGATCCCTCTGAGAACAAAGACAAAGAAGGTGACCCGGACTCTGCTTGTAAGCATTTTCTAGATCAGACAGAGACTCCACGTAGTGCATAGCACCATCACTCTATTCAAAGGGGGTGGACGTGGGTTGATTGAAGGATGGGGAAATGGGGGAGACCCCCAAGGAGTACACAAGTACCATCACTCTATTCAAGGGGGCAGATTTGATTTGGCTGAAATGGGGAGAGAGATGGTTTCAGAAAACTTCATAAAGATCAAACCATATTAAATGCAAATGGTTTAAGCATTTTGATTAAATGATGGAGATTGTAAGGTTGGGGGTGTAGATCACTTATTTAGCATGCTGGATGTTCTGCATGCCATGATCAGAACTGGAAAAAAATGGCTATATTGGTTAAATGAAAGGACTAAGCATTAATATTTTTAAATCTTCTCAATGAAAACAAAGTGTAGTTAATACTAACATTATTTTAATTATGAAATTGTTACTCTCAGCTATAACATGTAGTAGAGAATCAATGCTTTCTTTTCTCTTTGAGCATTATTTATCTATTTATTCCTAGAAATTTTCATGTATGCCATGTATCGTAATTATATCAACTCCCACCCCCTCCCCCAGCTAATTTTCCTGAGGCCCTCCCCCAACATAGCTGCCTCCTGGTTTAATTTCTCTCTCTTTCTCTCTCTTATAACCCACAGAGTACAATGAATGCTTTCTGGGTGTGCAATGGATATAGGGTCACCCACTGGTATATGGAGATTTTCTCCTTACCAGCTAGATTTCAGAGTGAGGAAAGATGATATGCAGACTGCTGGGGGAGAAAAACATCAACAGTCTTATCTGACACTGGCCCCTGCATGGTGTAATATCAACTTACTAGGCAAGACACGCCCACTGGTGCAATAGTGGCAGGACTGTGCATGGGAGCAACCAACCGCTCTCTTAATTGTATTTGAAGTGTGCTCCACAGGCGATAATTCATGCTTGCCACTATAAACATAGCCAACACCCAAGACTAGAGAAGTCACGGGCCCAAGAAGAAGCTATTTATGTTGTTTTGCCAAATGGTTATATTGTCAAACTGCCTTCTAAATATTTATGTTTATATCTATTGATTTGGGCTGTTCTCAATCTTGGTCAAAGAAGTGTCTTATTGCAGAGGGAAGTGGTTTAGGGCAAGGACTCATAACTGTTCAAAGGGCCAAGAATAAGCAACTATAAGTGTTCAAGCACAGATGAGACATCTCTATCTACCTTCCCCTACAAGGGTCAGGAAGCATTACAGAAGCATGTGTGGAAAAAACAAGGGCCATGGGATGGGAGGAATACTGGGAAATGCTGACCTTCAGACACGATGTGGCTGTTGCACACATGAACTCACAACTGTGGTTATTTGTACAAGACCTGCACAAGTTCAAGCCAGTTCAGAATCCCTAAAGGCCCAGCAATACCACTTCTGGGTATATACCCAAAGGATGCTCAATCATTCCACAAGGACATTTGCTCAACTATGTTCATAGTAGCATTATTCACAATAGCCAGAACCTGGAAACAACCTAGAATGTCCCTCAACTAAAGAATGGATAAAGACAATGTGCCACATTTACACAGTGGAATATTACTGAGCAGTAAAAAAAAATGACATTTTGAAATTGCAAGCAAATGGATGGATCTAGGGGAAAAAAACATACAGAGACCCAGAAAGACAAATATAGTATGTACTCATAAGTGGATATTAGACATAAAGCAAAAATAACCAGCCTACAGGCCACAACCCCAGAGAACCTAGACAACAAAAAGGACCCTAAGAGAGACATACATGGATCTACTTAGGAAGGAGAAGAGGACAAGATCCTCTGAGTAAATTGGGGAGGAGGGGAGAGGGGAGGAAAGAAAGGGAGTGAGAAATGTACAGCACAATAGAAACAATTAAAAAAGAACACACATGTACCCCAATATACATGTAACACTAAATAATAAACAAATGTAAAAAAGGGGGGAAAGGAATCCCAGTGTGGAGGGCAGAGGGGCTCTAGAGGCCCCACCCCTCACCAAGGAGCTGCTGGCAGTTGATGGTTACTGGAAAAAGGAAGTCACTTTCGGGGGAGGGGGCTACAGATAAGCCTTTTCTTTTCCATTTAAAAAAAAAAACCAGCTTTTAAAATTCTTTTTAGCTTCTTAATTTTTGTTGATGTCTATGAAAATAAATGAAAACCAGCCAAAAAGAGTAAATAAAGACAAAGGACGGAAAGCAAGCGTGAAATTAAGAACATGCCTCAGAAGTCATTTGTTCTCTGTGAGAAAACCATCTCTTCGGGATCTTTCCGCGTTAGAAGAGACCACCGGTTTCCCTGGCTCTGATGCCATTCCAAGCTTGCAAGAGAGTCTGCTGCTGTTGTCTGCATTTTGGCAGAAACGCAGGTAGAAGAAGAGAAAGGTGGTATTGAAGGAAAAACGGCTGCGGGTGGGATCTGAAGCAATTGGCACCAGACCGCTGTGGCTGTGGAAAGCTGTCGGGAGTGGGACCATCCTCCATGATCACACACTTGGCTTTCTCTAGTTAGGCTTAAATTGGAAATGACAGTAAAAAACTAGGAAAAAGTTAGTTAGCAATCAGGTTCTGGCTGCTTCAGAGGTCATTACCCAAATTATTGTTTGCCTTCCCGCGCCAGTGGCCACAGATACTGGTCTCACTTCCTATATGCCTGATTTGTGGAAAACTGGTCACTACCTCCCACCCCACTGTGGCTTTTGCCTAGTTCTATGCATGCTGGGCAATTGCTGTGCCACTGAACTCTATCTCCTGCAGTGTCCTATGTCTTTAATGTAATGGGATCCCTCAAATCAGAGTGTTCTGGCTTCCAGGGCATTCTATTACTTTTAATTTTCAGAGGACAGAGTACTGGAAGTGCTCTATTCTGTCTCCGTCTAAGCCTGTCCACAAGGCATGCTCGTTACCTTGGAATCCACCTTCCTCCCTCAGCCACTGGTAATTCCTCTTTTATTTCCCTACATTGGCTTCATTTACATCTATTTAACAGGTCTCCCTCCCTTCCTCTCTTGTCCTTTCCTAGGAATCTTGCAGCATTCTCTTCTAGAGAAGAGTGATGTATTAGTTACTTAGTTGTTGCTGTGACAGAGATACCCAGCAAAAGCAGCTTTAGGAGGGAAGAGGTTATTTTGGCTCATGGTTTGACAGGGCAGCCCATCATGCCTGTAGAAGCTGGGGTGTCCTGGTCACATTGCAGTAATAATAGTCATGAGCATGGATGTTCAACTTGCTCTCCCCCACCTAATTCTTCCATACACACCCCACTCCGTCCCTCACCCATGAAACAAACACTGTCCACATTGACAATGGGTCCTCCCATCCCACTTCGCCTCATAGAAACTCCCTCAGAGGTTTGTAAACATGGTATTTACATGTTGGTTTACATGTTTCCATGGTGATTAGAAATCCTTTCACAAGTAGTGCATGAGGGTCGGGGTGGGGTTTGTACACCCCAGCATCTTTATCCTAACCTTAATTACTAATAAGAACATAGATGGAGATGCCCAGTTAGGAAACATTTTTTTCCTCCAAAAAACCTTATCCTCCAGAATTTTCAGCATTTCGCTATTGCCGGTTCACTCTCAAATGCCACTGACGTTCAGCTTCTCCATTCTCCATACACAGTCTGTTGTCTTCTTCTCTGTCCTCAGGTACCTTCTGCTCAGCTTACCCCAGGGTCTAAAAACTCCCACCTTTTATTTCAGCAGAGGTGAATCCAATTCCTCTTCTCTCTTTTGACACAGGAGTCTTTTTTTTTCTTTTTTTAGTTTATTTTTTTAAAAAGGAAAACAAGCTATCTTTTTTCATTCTACATACCAATCCAAGTTCTCCCTCCCTCCCCTCCTTCCATTCCCTTCATATACCCTTCCACCCCACCCCCATCCAATCCTCGGAGAGGGATGGAATTAGAAAACACTATCCTGAGTGAAGTAACCCAGACCCCCCAAAAATGAATATGGTACATATTTACTCATAAGTGGATACTAGCTATAAACAAAGGATATTGAGCCTATAGTCACGATCCAGAGAAGCTAAGTAATAAGGTGAATCCTAAGAAAAAACATACATAGATCCACCTGGAAAGTGGAAACAGACAAGATTGCCTAACAAAATTGGGAGCATGGGGGTGGGGGGAGAGGAGAAGGGGAAGAGGGGGGGAGAAGGGGAGGGGTGAGGAGAACTTGAGGGAATGGGATAATTGAGAAGGAAGAAGGACAGAGATGAGAGCAATGAAAGAGATATCTTGATTGAGGGAGCTATTATAGGGTTAGCAAGAAAACTGACTCTATAGAAATTCCCAGGAATACACAAGGATGACCCCAGCTAAGACCCTACGCAATAGAGGAGAGGGGACCTGATCTTGACTTGCCCTGTAGTCAGACTGATGAATATCTTAAATATCACCATAGAATCTTCATCCCATAATTGATGAAAACAGAGGCAGAGACCTGCATCAGAGCATTGGACTGAGCTCCCAAAATCCAGTTGAAGAATGGGAAGAATGAGAATATGAGCAAAGAGGTCAAGACCATGATTGGTGCACGCACTGGAATAGTCTACCTGTGCTAATGGGAGCTCACTAACTCCAGCCGGACTGGGAAGGAACAAGCATAGGACCAAACTAGTCCCTCTGACTGTGGTTGACAGTTGCATGGCTGGGGCAGACTGAGGGGCCCCTGGCAGTGGCACCAGAATTTATTCCTACTGCTTGTACTGGCTTTTTGGGAACCTATTTTTTTTTTTTTGGATGGATACCTTGCTCAGCCTAGATATAGTAGGGAGGGGCTTGGATCTTCCCAAAAGCAATACAGGAGTCTTAAATAAAGTCGTCTTTGAGACTTAAGCCTGTTATATTTTTTTCTCTTAAGCTATGCATCCTTTTTTGTTTCTTAAGACAGCAAAGAATTTTACCTAAAAGTATTCCTTTTTTTGGGCACATCAGCATAGTCAATATTTCTTGAGCACTTATTTTGTACCAGATATTAAAGATACAAGAATAACAATAATTAAAAAAGGATAACCATATCATAGCGTCAATTACAGCCATTGAGTTTTATTTGTTTACTTATAACTGGGACAGACTGGCTTTGGTATAGGCGAGTTCAGAGCCCTTTGTATCTCTGAATAGTTCTGAAAGCTAACAGTGCTTGAACAAACAGATGCTGAATTTCCTGCCTGACCCTTGGGTTCTGAAAGTACCTTTAACTCAAGAGTTTGTTTTGGCGATGAAAAAACATTACCAAAATGATTTAGATTTTTGTTTTGAGTAGAATTTATTTGAATATGTTAGTAGTTCATTTGAAAATACTGGTAGAGGTGGGTAAGAATAACACAGGATACAACAAAGCAAAGATGCGGCGTCTGAGAAGTACAGGCAAATCAATATTTGAGCTTTCTCCAAAATTCTAGCAATATTTTTTTTTATCACAGGATGTCGTTTCGAGGCTCAAAATCTATCCCTGGAGAGGATTATGATTTGGAGCTTGCTAAGAGTTCTTCTATAAATAGTCCAGCAAAAGAATGAGAACAAGCCATCAGCACTTGCCCTGACAAGGAATTCATCAAGCAGCCAGCGCTAGACTCCAGTCCTCATGGCTGTCAGGTTATAAGGCAGCGGAGTCATCATTCAAGTGGATTTAAGTGTCCATTGTGTGTAAAGATCTCTCGGGACTAACAAGTTAAGATGAATAACACACAAGTCTCTTAGCCTTTGGGGGTGCTTGACATGGCAAAATACAAACACAGGAAAGATAACTTCGCTCCTGGTCTGACAGGGGGGAGCCCCGCGGTATAGTGAGGATGTTGAGACCTGGGAGATGTCTGTACTTATGTAGAGTGGGGTTTTCATCCCTGTCAATTCCCATTTTCTGCTGGGGTGGCCCTCGGTAGGTTGACTTAACTTCTTCCAATCTTACTGAATTTTTGGAATACAGAAATGGAATAGGATATGTGCTATGCAGCACATGAAATGTATTCAAAAAGTATTAGCGTCATTTGCTGATATTAATAGGTCTTATCAGAACTGGGTGTTTAGATTAACTTGCAAGCCTTGCAGGGAATCAGATTCACCCTCAGAGATTCCACTTCACCACTGGGTTATTTTGAGCTGAAGACTTGAGACTCGAGAATGGCTAAACTGGGGAGAAATCTCAAGAGAGGAAGACTTGGGTCTGAGATCTAGTCTTTCTTCCATGGAGTTTCTCATCTGAAATACAGGACATAGAAATGATGTGAGTCACCAGTGTGGTGGTTTGAATAAAAATGCCCCTATAGCCTCTGGAAAAAGGATTATGAGGTGTGGCCTGTGAGTCACTGGGGGTGGGCTCTGAGGTTTCAAAAGCCCATGCCAGCCCTCCTCTCTTCTTGCAGATCAGGATCCAGCTCTCAACTAATTCTCTAGTACCATGCCTCCCATTCCTGCTGCTTCCCACTGTGATGATAATGGACTAAACCTCTGAAACTGTAAGTCCCCAATTAAATGATTTCCTTTATAAGTATTTTTATAAAAAAATACCTTAGTCATGGTGTCCCATTACAATGATAGAACAGTAACTAAGACAAGTGGCCATTTCTCAATTTTTCAGGGATGGTTTACCCTAGAAACTTAAACAGGAAGCTAGTTCATTACCTACTATATTAGTCAGGCTTGTTGCAAGGGACAGACCTGATAGAATCTATGGGCTTCATTAGATTGGCTTATAATATATGGTCCAGTGAAGGCATAAGTCATAAAACAATCCCACACCAGTTTGGAATTGTGATTAATAAAATGGTTATTTATTTAAAGGGAAAAACTTACAGATCACCGTCCCAGACAACAGCCCTCTGCACGATCAGGAATGAAGTCTAACAGCCGGAAGTTGGAAGCAAAAGAGGGAGAACACGGCTACTGCTGCTTTTTAAAACAAAAGAGACCACACCCCAGTGGGCTGGTATCTTAAAGGCTATTGGCTGAAGGAGCAGAAGTAGCTTCCGCAGCAGTCCAAGTAGTCGAACAATGGCTGTCTCACTCTAGAGAGTCCAAGAATATGATGGTTATTAGCATAGTAGATGAGATATATTCAAAAAGCATTAGTTGAATGATATTAAGAGTTAGGAATAATATCCATGAGGCTAGATATCTCTCCAGTATCAATCTGGAGCTGAAGGCCTGGATGCTGGTCTTCAATCTAAGCTAAAGCCTGAAGAAGTTGGTTCTAATCTCAGTGAGGGAATGTCACTACAGTAGAATAGATGAGGGGAGTGAGGACAAGAAGGCAAATGAGTTTCCTTCTTCAGTGTCCTTTGATCGAGGCTGCCACCAGAAGGTGCCACCCACATTTAGGGGGCAACTTACTGCTTCAAATAATCAGGAGTGTCCAGAAGATTATGTTTTAGTTCATTCTAGATGCATTCAGTTGATACCTAAGAATAGTCATCATGCCTTCCGTGGAAGCACTGAGGCTTGGGAGGGACAGGCTGCTCCCTGCTTTAAATTATTCTGTATTATACACAACAGCAGCTTTCAGGCTGTTCCCTGGCCTAGGTAACTCTGTTTTACAAAATGGAAGCTGGCTCAACTTTGAGTGCACATACTGAGGCAGAACACTGAATCCTTTTTGTTCTGGTAAACCACCATCAACCGCCCAACAGGCCACGAGGCACAGGCTAGTAAATAAATCATTTGCACAAATAAAATATTACCACTTATGAGCCTATTAATAAAGCTAAATTAGGAACACATGGGTTCATGAATATATCAAAACCACATCGTAATAAGCAGGATCATCAACACATCAAACACACCAGGCCAATGAATGATGTGGTCTCCTCCTTGGGATCATATTAAAGGAAGGACCATTAACACTGGGCATGGTGGCATCCATTGATGTGTCGTCAGACCATCCAGTGGATGAGTCATGGGATGAATAGGTGGTGAACAGGAGCTTTCAACTCTACCCAAAGTCTCAGTTCAGCTCAGCTCTCTCAGCTTCCCTCTGCTTGACACAAGCCACTCAAATAGCCATTCATCTAGACCCAGCTCTGTAACCAGAGATGTGTCTACCAGGTGATTCTAAATCTAGCTGTCAGTGGAGCTCAAGCATCATACAAGGGCACAGGGTGGTCAGGGAAGTATTAGTGATGGAAATAAATGAGTGCATAAGTAATTGTGAGTATTTGGGGGAATGCTAAGTTATTGGAGAATAATGAAGAATTAAACAGCAGAGGATGGCAGGAATCCAGTGACAGCCTGCGCCCGGGTATATCATCTGGAAGGTCCAGCCCAATGTTTGTGTAGTTTGCCCAACACTGGACACACTGAACATCCTTTTGTTTCTGAAACTCTATCCCTGGAAAACGACATAAAACCAGGGTCTACTAGCTCCTAGTTGTGATCTTTATCTTATTATTACCCAGCAAATTACTATGCCTATGATATTATTAGTTGAAATATAACCCCTAATTCAGCTTATATATATAAAAAAATGTTTGAGGTGAGAATCTTTTATGGCCAAACCAGTTGAAGCAGTTAATTATAAGATGTTACCTAAATGACCTCTAATAGCATTCAGAGTTGATTACCATGATAGCAGCCAACACATGTATGCATGCGCATGTGTGTGTGTGTGTGTGCGTGCGCACACACACACACACACACTTGCACAGTGGAAACTGATAGCACAAGAATTTCCAGACAATCTTTGCCTTTGCTCTGAAAGAATTTGACCAACCCTCCCTTCACCAGACAGTCTCTCTCTTCACTGTTGTGCTGGCACAGCAAAACACAAAAGGAAAGAGAACTTCATTTTTGCCCCACATTTATGACTTCCACACCCACCATGGGTTGAGAACTTGATTGGCAAGCTACACTCCTCCGCTCTGTGACCATCTCGTCTCTGAACTCTTGCTCTCAAGTGGAAAAACTAGCCTTGGAGCCTGGGAGCCCATCTCTTAAGAGAGTCAGCAGTAGCAGGGGCTGATCAGAGCTCCCCAAAATCTCCCATCTCCACATTTTTTGTACTAGCGTTCCATTGTACTTATTTTTCCCCAGCTCTCTATATGTTGTTCCTTCCTAGCTAAAAATAATTATGTAATAATTTGTGTCAGTTATAGTTTCTACTTTGAAGTCGTTATTAAAAATGGATTTTATGCCTGGAAAAGTGGCTCATCAGTTGAGGGCATAATGAGTTTGCTGTGGACCTGGGTTTCATTCCCAGCACCCATATCTGGTAGCTCGCAATTGTTTGCACCTCCCGACCCATGGGGACCTGTGCTTCTGGCTTCCATAGCTACTTGAATTTGAGTGAACACGCCACAGGGCCACATACATACACATAATTTTAAAACAATAAATAAATAAATCTTTAAAAAATAAAATAAATATTGGAACCCATTCCTTATGGTGGGGTACCTTGCTCAGCCTTGATACAGGAGGAAGGGGTTTGGTCCTGCCTCAACTTGTTGTGCCAGACTTTGTTAACTCCCCAAGGGAGGTCTTATCTATCTCTTCTGAGGAGTGGATGTGGGAGGGTGGAGTTAGGTGGAGAGTGGGAGGAGGGGAGGGGGAAATTGGGGCTAGTATGCAATATTTAATTATTTTATATAAATATAATAAAATGATTTTTTAAATCATTAATTACTATCCCATCTAAAATTTATATCTTACCAAAGTATGTTTGGGGAAATAATAGGCTACACTGTATATTAGATATAATATATGTTATATCAGGTTATTGTTGAGGTTATTGTGACTTTATTCTATAAATCAGAAGAGGTGTTCAGTATATATAAAGTATGTTTTGGGGTGTTTGTTTATTTCTTTGTTTTTGAGGAAGAGTTTCCCTGTGTAGCCCTGGCTGTCCTGGAGCTCACTCTATAGATTAAGCTGGTCTCAAACTCACAGAAATCCACTTGCTTCTACTTCTGGAGTGCTGGGGTTAAAGGCATGCACCACTAATATCTGGCTAGAAAGTATGTTTTAAATTAATGACACTAATAACTTTGGTGACATAATCTTTTTTTTTTTCTTTTGGTTTTTCAAGACAGAGTTTCTCTGTAGCTTTGGAGCCTGACCTGGAACTAGCTCTTGTAGACCAGGCTGGCCTCAAACTCACAGAAATCTGCCTGCCTCTGCCTCCTGAGTGCTAGGATTAAAGGCATGTACTACCACCGCCTGCCTGGTGACATAATCTTTAGTTGGCAGACCAAGTATAATAAACTTCTCATAACTGGAAGTTCGTCAGAGAACAAGCAGCTGACAGTCGACATCTTCTACCAACCCTACAGATGCATCTACGTTCACTTCATGGCACTAAAGGCTTCTGAGTTTGTAAAACATAGGGCAGAAACAAGAGTATTATCTGACATCACCTAGTCATTCAGTCAACATGGATCCATTGCACAACCACAGGCCAAACTCTATTCCAGCAGTAAATATGGCCACATTTCTGCTCTCTTCTTGTCTTAGTTAGGGCTTCCATTGCTCTGATGAGATGCCATGACCACAGCAGTTCTTATAAAGGAAAACATTTAATTGGGGTGGCTGACAGGTTCAGAGTTTCAGTCTATTATTATCATGGTGTGACATGGTGACATGCAGGCAGACATGGTGCTGGAGGAGGAGCTGAGAATTCTTACTTCTTCATCACCAGGCCACAGGAAGTGAACTGAACTAGGAGAAACTTGAGCATAGGAGACCTCAAAACCCACTCCCACAGTGACACACTTCCTCTAACAAGGCCACACCCTATGAGCCACACCAATTACATCCAAACTACCGCATTTCACATTCACACTCAAGGGATGTGTCAAAGCTTGGAAATAGTCAACGGATACTCTATGTAACAGAGAGGTTCAGAACTTCTGAATTCTGCATGGAAATCTGGGTACAGGTTTAGAAAGGAACTGGGGATTTTCTTCTAGCCAAGGTAGCCAGAGAAGGACTCTGTGAAGAGGGAGCTGAAGAAGGGAGGCATCACAGTCCTCTCTGGGAGGAAGGTTCCAGGAATAAGAGAGCAGAAATGTCTTCCTAAGATGAATGGATTACAGCAGCAAATATGACTGGGTAGCAAGGATCAGGAGTCGAGAAACAGAAGACGAGCCTATAGATCCATGTAACGGTGCCAAACTTAATTTTAGTAACAGAAGGGTCAGGAGGTATTGGGCAGCAATTGGGCAGCTCCTGCCCAATCAGAGCTGCCTGGGATTCTGTGTGCAGTTTACACTTATAACAAGGAGGGCTGGAGAAGGGAAATTTTAGTGATTAACTTTCCACAGGATGGAAGTAGCAGAATATCAAACTACTTTTCTATAAAATGAAGGTGCTCCACAGTTATGTCCTGTGATCGACTGAGAGCCTCTTTAGCCAAAATCACTGCCTCTATCTGCTGCGGTAAATCCAGTGTGGTACCATTAGAACCCTAGAGTGAGGAGTTCAAGGGACAAGGCGTCACTTCCACTTCCTGTCCCGCCTCTGTATCTAACCTCAGTGCTGGGGTCTGGGGGTGGGGTTGGAAGTTGCTGGCAGAGAGAGGCCCTGGCTGGTGTCATAGAGGCCACAGTAGGGACAATTTGCTAAGTCAGGAAGAAGTCAAGCACAGGGAACATGCCTACATCATGGCCAGAAATTGGTTCTCATTGCCACGAAGTGTTAGAGCTAGAGCAAAATAGTTCGGAGAACTTCAAGTCCTGGGGGTGATTGAACTGTGCTGGGGAGCCCTAAAATTCCACAGAGGTGACTCGGGGGCACAAGCAAGAAAGGGTGGGAAGGGAGGCCAGAGTCTCTTCTCTTTGATTTGACGGCTCCCCATTGCGTTAGAACAAGGTTTTGAGGATATGCTTAATAAAGGAAGAGTTCTCTCTCTTTCTCTCTCTCTCCTTTCTCCCCCCTCTCTCTCACACACACAGATAGATGATTTGATGGCTCCCCACTGTGTTAGAACAAGGTTTTGAGGGTATGTTTAATAAAGGAAGAGTTCTCTCTCTTTCCTTTCTCTCGCCCCCCCCCCGACATGCACACAGATAGAGGGGGCAGGGCTCAGAGGTGAGTCACAAATGTTCTGGACTCCCCTAAGACACCACCGCCTCCTTCTTGCCCAGTATCACAGGTACTGTGTGCTAGTCACGACTCTGATGTCGTTACAGACTGTATCAATCCTCCAATAATCCTGCAAAATAGAAATTGTGGCTTTCTTAGTGGGAAAGTTGAGGCTTGGCTTAGCAACTTTTCCCTCTCTTAGAGCTGGTGGCAAAGCCAATTCAGCTAGTACTAACACTCAACTCTTAACTTCCATGACACCATCCCCTTGAAAGAAAATCTATGGGTGAACGTTATATTCAATACCAAAGATGTGTTTCAAAGCACCTAGAATGGCCATTATGTTTACTCGCTTTAGCTGCCATTATGAAATAGACCATTTAAAGCAGTGGCTCTATACCCGTGGGTCATGACCCCTTTGGGGTCAAGCAACCCTTTCTTTCACAGGGATCACCTAAAACCACCAGAAAAACAGGTATTTCCATTATAATTCATAGCAGTCGCAAAATTACAGTTATGAAGTAGCAACAAAAATAATTTTATGGTTGAGGGTCACCACAACATGAGAAACTGTATTAAAGGGTCACAAAGTAGGAAGGTTGAGAGGATTTTCATCAAAGGATGGATAAACTATAAGATACTATAAGGCAGCAAGCTGCTTGTGATAACTTCAATAATATGAAACTTCAAAAGCGTAGACAGGGCACAGTTCCAAAGGAGGGAATCTAAAGAATGAAAGAATGACGTGGCCACCATTATAAATTCTCTCATGCTTACTCTCTCCCTTTTAAAATTCAAGTTGTCCCTGTATTCATTGAAAGGCCCCTATCATCTTCATTTCCAACTTCAAAGTTTACATTTTAGATAAATGATACTTATGGCATGGATTTTTTTTTGAAAATGTTAAATGGATGAGGCCATTTCTAGATGAATATGAGCATGAAATTCAATGTTGAAAAATCATTACTTATCTTCTTACAAAAGTTATTTTTGGAGACACATTCGGACCAGCGCTTTTTCCTATTCCAACTCAATTTTGCATAGTCTCAGGTCACATGGGACGGTTCCCAGGAGGAGACTATCCTAGTTTGCTTCTTTGCTGCTGTGAGAAGCCCTGACCAAAAGTAACTTGGGGAGAAAAGGATGTATTTGGCTTATAGGTTGTAGTCCATCATCGAGAGGATTCAAGGCCAGAAGGAACTGAAGCAGAAACACCATGGAGAAAAGCTGCTTACTGTCTTTCTCAGTTTGCTTTATTCTACAACCTAGAACCAGTTTGCTGGGCCCTCTTACATCAATCATTCACCAAGACAACACCCTGCAGACGTAGTCATAGGCTAGTGTGTTGGACATTTCCTCCTCTGAGGCTCCTTCATCCTTGGTGACTCTAGTTGGTGTCAAGTTGACAAGAACTACCCAGCAGAGAGGGTACGCTGTTAGAAGCATCCCAGGGAACTCTTGACTTCAGGATAGACAGTCATGGTCACCTTGAATCTCAGTAATGCTGGTGCAACAATTCATTCATATATAAATTTTACTTGGTCACTTTCTATAGTTGTATAGTCCCCAGTAACTAAGTGAAATCCAGACTCATTCTTGTGGCAAACCAACCGATGACTTTGTGCCAACTCATTTTTGCATAGAGTTTCCCAGTTAGCCTAAGATAGCACAGAATGGTACACTAACAGGCTTTGGAATCCAACAGTCCAGATTATATTTAGACAATGAGTGCTCAGTGTGGGGGGGGAGTAAGCAACAATAAATTTAAAGAGCATATTCTTTATCATTAGTTGGGCAGTGGTGGTGCACACCTTTAATCCTAGTATTCAGGAGGCAGAGGCAGGCAGATCTGAGTTTGAGGCCAGCCTGGTCTACAGAACGAGTTCCAAGACAGCCATAATGACAGAGAAACTATCTCAAAAATAACCAAAAATTTTTTAAAAAGTTAATTTATGCATAATTAAAGTAGAAGAGGAAATTGACTCAGTATACAGAAAGCAAAATGATGAAAAGTCCAGAAAAATAAAACATTTTGCAGGAAAGAAAACATGATGATAGCAGATGAATTGAGCCCTGCATCAGGCAGTGATGGCACAAGTCTTTAATCCCAGCACTCAGGAGGCAGAAGCAGGTGGATCTCTGTGAGTTTGAGGCCAACCTGGTCTACAAAGTGAGTTCCAGGACATCTAAGGCTGTTATACAGAGAAACCCTGTTTCAAGAAAAAAAAAAAAAACCAAAACAAACAAACAAAAAAATGAATCTTACAGTGAATGTTCTTTACAGGAACACACTAACACCAATGTTTTTATTGATTCCACTAAGAATAAGATTGAACTACGTGAGAAGGGGAAGAGAGGTTGAGGGTAAGGAACACAAAAGAATGACATTTTCATCTAGTGTAACACAAAGTCAATGTATAATGTTCAAGTTTAAAAAAAAAAGTGCCATAAGCGTACTATGGAGAAACCCAGAATGAAATGCCATCATTCCATTATTCCAATTAGAAAGATATATATTCATGTCCTGGATGCTGAAGTCAAAATTGTCTTTCTATTCTAAGAAGTGTATATTCTTTATACCATACACACTTCAGTGAGATCTTACTGTTTGAGAGAATGTATGCAGAACTCTATTTTGAATCTTTTCTGGATCGTCTTCAATTTTTAAAACTGACTTCTTAGAAGAAATAAATTAGATGATCATTAATATTTACCTTAATATTATTGATGAGGAAGTCATTCTGTGGTCAGTCTGCCTCTGTTAGCTGTGTAGGTGGGCTGTGTTATTGATGCTCCTTTGTCTATTCTGTGAGGACAATTACTGTGAGACTCAGTAATATAATCTTGAAAAGCACTTTGTATTGTTAACATGGAAATAGAAAACCTCTGGAAATTTCTCCAGAGAGCATGAATGGGAAGTATTGTCACACCTTGTCCCTCCTGCTATGCTACAGACCATTTTCCTCAGTAATGTAAGGCAATGGGCATCAGCTATCAGATAGATAGATAGATAGATAGATAGATAGATAGATAGATAGATAGATAATGCAATGACTAAATTGTATTCCGTATAAAGGTTAGATATACTCCAAAGTGTTTTTACCTTTTATCCTAATGAATTGTCATCCACATTCTACCAGGGCATGTCCTCAAAGAGGAACCCTTCTGGGATGACATGCTGGGGTCTCTACAGAAGACGCTTTGGCATGTGGGGTGTTTCCTTGAGTTCTTCTATTCCACCTTATATTTTTAGGCGAATTTATCTTCTATTTAAGGAGATATACTGTACGTGTCTAAACTGAGCCTATTTGCATCAAATGCAGATCAGTCCAACAGCGACAGTACAGAGCAGAGGCTGCCTGAGGTTGGAGCACTCATTTTTGAAGCATATCTGTAAGATAAAGGAACAAGGCTGCTAAATTCCCCATGAAAGAGAGCCATCTATTGACCGGAGTGGTCCCTTGCCGTTTCACATATTCCCCAGGAGCCTTTGGCTTCCCAGTTATATTAATAAAACCCCTAAAATTAGCTGGGCAGTGGGGGTGCATGCCTTTAACACTTGGAGGGCAGAAGCAGACAGATCTTTGAGTTTGAGGCTAGCCTAGTCTATAAAGTGAGTTCCAGAATAGCCAGGGATACACAGAAATCCTGTCTCAAAAAACAAAAAACCTAAACCAAACAAACAAAATAAAGCAAAACAACAAAATTCCTAATGTTCTAAGTAATGACTTTTTCCAAAGTCCTTGCACTGCATCTTAATCATCAACCACCTTAAACTTTGAGAAGAATATGGACTGTTTAAGGTAGCTCAACAATTAAAGAAAGAGTATAAAACACAGTGAAGCATAAACACAGTGACGTGGTACAGCTCTATCACCGTGTACTTAGGAAGTGGAAACAGGAGGATTTTAAGTTCAAACCGAGACTGGGCTGGCTACATAGTGAAACCCTGTCTGCTTCAAAAACCAAGGAACTGCAAAGGGAATGTGCAGTCCCAGTGCCAGTCTCTAGGGGGCAGCAAAGATACTGCTCTGATCAGTGTTTATTTCCAGTTTGCTCCAAATTAATATCTTGTTGGAATACCTTATTTAAAAAGTGAATTGGTAGAATCGAAGTGCCAATGGAATATAGACCTTGTCCCCAAAACATGACGCAAAAATACAAGGCAGAAGTTTAAAACATGCATGAAGTACAACAAGAGCCAAACAAAGAAAGTGTTCTTCTAACTTAGGGAATGACTACAAAGACAGGTATGAAATTTTAAGGAGGTAGGGTTTCAATGGGTAAGGCTGCTTGCCTCACAAGCTTTCTGGTATGATTTAGATATCAGAATCCTGTAAAGGTGAAAGGAGAAAGCTGACTTCACAAAGTTGTCTACTAACTTTCGTGTGTGTGTGTGTGTGTGTGTGTGTGTGTGTGTGTGTGTGTGTGTGTGTGTGTTTGCATGCACACACACACACACGCACATACCTCAAGAAAGATCTTGAAAAGGATCTTAGAGAAAGCGGGACCCCCAAATTCAAAGGGCAGGAAAAGGGAAAACTACAACTCAGGGATAGAAGCAATTTCCAAAAGGATTGAATATATGTTTAAATAATAATTTGGAAAGTCATTTATTTGTTTATATTTTGAATCTTTTCCCAATAACTGACATTCTGTAGCCTGGTTAAAGAAAAACAAATTTCCAGGTAGTTGTCGGAGACCAGTTTCGACAAAAATACCACTGTAGGGGTGTGGGATCAGAAAAATAGTAAAGAGGACATGAGTAAAATAAGGAAACAGAAACAGGACAGTATCAAGTGGAAGTTTTAGCGAATACTGAAATCGCCCCAATTTAATTTTCAGTACTCTTTTATACCCAATACAAAATGGGGAAGAAGACAAAAGACTTCTTTAACATGATAGGAGGGACAACTAGAACAGTTAATTGCTTCAATACATCAAGTCATTAGCATTCTGTTGTTTAGGCAATGAGCCTATCCTAGACCAAATATCCTGAAGGCAGACATTCCCAAGATCAAACCTCGAGTTTCAAAAGACCGAGCAGAAGTGTGTTTGCTCGCCCTGTCAGAGTGGAATGGATCTACCTGTCTGAGCTACCTTAATGTCAAAAGAACCAAGTAACCACATCCTAGATCAGGATGTGTAGCCCTGGTTGCTGTCAAAAGTTTTGAGCAACCTCAAACTCTCTGACCTTCAGACAAGGTGGAAATAGGCTCACATTTTTGGACCCCCACAGGTGGTGGTAGCAAATGCCTTTAATCCCAGTACAAAGGAGGCAGAAGCAAGAGAATCTCTATGACCTCAAGGCCAGCTTGGTCTATAGAGTGAGTTCTAGGACAGTCAGGACTACAAAGAAAAACCATATCTTGAACCCTTCCCAATTTTTTTTAAAATTTGAGTCAAGGTCATCACTTATTCTCTACATATACATGTAAGGATACAGATTTGTTTATTTGTTTTGTTTTTTGAGACGGGTTTTTCTGTATAGTACTGGCTATCCTGGAACTTGCTCTGTAGACCAGGCTAGCCTCAAACTTAGAACTCAGAGATCTGCCTGCCTCTGCCTCGAAGTACTGGGATCAAAGATGTGCACCACCACCACCCAGTTAAGAATTGTGATTTTAAATTTAAAACATGATATGGAAATCCAGAATGCTAATTACATGGCTGGCTTATAGTCATTCTATTTTATTAATAGTGTTTCTGTTAAGTTTTTATCTGACACAGAAAGATAAATGGTTGAGAACAATGAACACTTATGCCCCACCTCACCTCTGAATGTCCCCTATAGACTCCTCAGAGTGGTCACTGAAATGGATTAATAAAAATGCTGCAGGTTCCCGAGTGGCTGCAGCAGGCAGCTGGCCATGAGACCATGCTGCAGGTCTCTGAAAGCAGCTGGTCCCGGGCAGGTAGACACCTGGCGGTGGGTGAGAGACAGAGACATGCATAGGCACGCCATGCAGAGAGAGGTTGGATGTTTACTTAGTGGGTTATGGAGGGGGAAGGGAGAAGGGGAGAAGAGCAGAGAGGCAGAGAGAGAGAGAGAGAGAAAGAGAGAGAGGAGAGAGAGACCAAAGCTGCCATTAGAGAGGGAGACAGAAAAGGAAGAGACTCAGGCTGCAAGCAGGAAGGAAGATCTGCCTGTCTCAATGGACAGGGGAGGGAGTGGGTGTGGCTTGTCTCTTAAAGAGACAGAATAGCTCATTATATTCCCATCTCTTTTTTATATATATATAATAAAAAGGCAGGAGGTCAGGCACCACAGGTTAAGGGAATTAGAGTGGTGGATTCTCAAGACTGCTTCCTGCTTATTTATGGGCGTCATCTTTGGGGGGAACCTGAGAAAGCTGGGTGCTGGTCACATCCTGGCATAGCTGGTCTGTTCCTGTCCAGTGTTTGTGGTGTGGAAATGTCTGGTGTCTCTTACACCTGTTTAAAGTATTGGCAGAACAGAGAACAAAGTTAAGTTTAGGAAAAAAATTACTAGGACCAAGGGATTGAGAGGGGCGTATCTGACCTGTTTAAGGTGGATCCTTCAATTTGGCTCCCCGGAACTCACAAGAATTTTTTTGGGTTTGTGAAAACAGAAATTTTAGACATATACATTGTATAAACTGTAGCATATTTATGTCAGAATGACTGTGACACATATTTTTGCACAATGAAAAGTATTTTTAAGACTATGGAAGGCAGCGTGAGAGAGAAATTTGATAGTGTGCACTTGTCCTCACACCTTTATAACTTGCAGGTACACACCTTAATAACTTGTATTTGTAATTTACTGAAATTTGTTTGGTGAGGTTGTCCTTTTAAACTGACAAAACCTCTCAGCTGTCAAACTGCATCAGAGATCTTTGAGGAGGATAAAATTTTATTTGAGTTACTGATAAAAAACAACAGAGAACTTACTTGGTTGGCACCTAGAGCTACTCCTCAGGGTCCTCCGTGGTCTCTGAAGGTCGTAGTTGCCTTTTGCTGTTGAGTGCAGAGCCTCCCAGGCTCCAGAAGATCCTGTGGGCTAACACATCTGTAGGAAGACAAGCCTACCTTGACCTGAGCAGCTAGGCTGTTGATTCCAATGATTCTGTCCATGTCTGAAGATCTTCAGTTTAGATGAAAGGCAGTTTTTCCCAATGGTCAGCACTTGGCAGTTGCAGCAAATTGTGGATGGATGTTGTTGTGTGCCCATTTGTCTTCTGTCTTCTTTGGAGGAGGTAGAGTGCTGCTGCTAGGAGCCAACCTGTCTCTTTTTGTTATGTAAAGTTTTTTAATAATTAAATATTTAAATGTCATATTCCCCAGATCTCTGAGCAGTTGAGGGCTGTCTATCAGGTAAAACTACAGTATAGAATCTGCCTGGAGAGCTGGGTCTGAGCTTGACTGCACTGGCTCTTAACTTAACAGGTAAGATTTATACTCATAAAAAGACAGAAAGAAGAAAAAACTGCTTGCAATAGAAGGTTAACAGCAGAACTGACAATAGTGGAGAACAGCTTAATGTATTTTAAACGAGGGTTGGATTAAATATAAAGTATTTTTGTAAGAGACTTAAAAGTACATACCAGTTTAAAACATGAGACTTACTGTTTTTGTAGTCTGAAATGAGATGCAATGAACAATTAAAACATTTAACAGTGAACATAGGTGCATTTAAGTTACATGTATGAATACACACAGAGAGCGTGAATAGGAATTGGATGACGTGGATGCTCTTGGTGGGCCCTACCAAAGGCATGCCACTACACAAAACACACATGCAACAGAGTCAATAAGGAGTTTAGAGACAAAAACATAAGTTAGTTGGGGGGACCAGGCAGGATATATTTCAGTAAAGATGGGAGAATTTGGTCACCTGACCTGGCTCTCAGTTAAGATGGCAGTAAGGTCACCCATGTAACAGAGTTAACACTGGGGAACTAGGCAGGGAATACCTCAGTAAAGATGGCAGAACTTGGTCACCTGACCTGACTCTCAGCCAAGATAGTGGTAAGGCTACCTGACCTTAGTCAAAATGGCAGCAGTCACATGTTACATGGAAAAGCCACTCAGTTAAGATTGTGGTGAAGTCACATGACTTCAGTTAAGATGGCGGTGAAGTCACCTGGCCTCAGTTAAAATGGCAGCAGTCACGTGTTGTATGAAAAAGCCACAATTTTTGAGCTGCAGGCTAATTAAGGTTTAATAATAAGAGAGACCTAGAGGCATAATCTACCCTGTCACTGAGCCACCATGCCACAAGCCGTGGCGGAGAGCAAAAGGAATTGAAAAGAGCCGCCTCATGGATCCAGCCAATCTTGTTGGCAGCAGTAGTGGCAGGGACAGTTGAGGAAACTCCTTCCATTTGCCTGTGCACTGACAGTCGTTAGAAAGCACCCATAAAAGTGGAGCCAGAGAGACACCAGTGGAGTGAAGGTAGGAGCTGAAGAAGTAGGGCATTAAGGCCTGTGGTTTTAGGACCTTTAAAAGGTATCCATCCCAGTGGGGGACAGACATGGATGGCTTTCTACCCATAGCTGAAACCGTGAAAACCCATGAAAATGGCGACACCACAAGGTCTTTAACGGGAGTCTCCCCCTATAGGTGGGGTATAAATTGGTGCAAACAACACAGGACCCATGGGGAGGGCACCCCCTAACCCCCAGGTGGGGTGCTACAGTCTGACTGGATCTAGTCAGGGTGACTCAGAAGCCAGAGAGACCAGAGGCCACTCCGAGTTGCCTTTAATGGCTTGAGGAAAAGAAAAGAAAAAGAAAAAAAGAGAAAGAAAAGCTGAGGGACCCTGGGCCCCCAGTTGAATGCACCACACAGAATGTGCAGTGCTAGTAAAGGAGGACTGACCCTGGGTCAGTCTGGTCGCGATTTTAGCTAAGGGAAGCAATCCAGAGATGAATGTCAGGGAAGGGCTCAACCGTCCGTAGTTGGGGGCTGTCCCCCCATTTCTAGGAACACCAGAAGATTGCCGGGAGCTCAATGGTCAATCCCTTGGGTTCAGAGAAATAGTTAAGCTGACCAGAATGGGGGAACTCACCAATTGAAGCAGGTGGTACACATAGATATCACTCTGTAGAAATCACGCTCAGGCATATGGAACATGTGATTGTTGTGGAAAAATACCTGGTTCCGTATCCTGACCCCAAGAGAGGAGCTCGTGGCAGGAGAGGCTTCTGAGTTATGGCACCAATGTAATGGACTAATTAAAAATGCTGCAGCTCCCCAAGTGGCTGCAGCTGCAGCGGGCCATGAGACCACTCTGCAGGTCCCCGAGTAGGGGCAGGCAGCCGGCCCCAGAGCAGCCAGTCCCAGGCATGGACAGCACAGTTCCCACTCCTCAGGTCTCCGAAGGTGGCTGGTCCTGGGTGGCAAGCCACATGGCGGTGGCGGGCAAAAGACAGGTGGATAGGCACTCCATGCAGAGTGAGGTTGGGTATTTATTTAGTGGGTTATGAAGGGGGAAGGGAGAAGGTGAGAAGAGCAGAGAGGCAAAGAAAAAGAGAGGGAGAGAGAGAGAAGAGAGAGACAGAAGCTGCCTCTTAGAGAATGAGAGGGAAAGGAAGAGACTCAGGCTGCAAACAGGAAGGAAGATCTGCCTGCCTCAGCAGACAGGGGAGGGAGTGGGCATGGCTTGTCTCTTAAAGAGACAGAACTGATCATTATAGTCACAGCTGATCCTTTACTGGCTTCTTTTGACAGTTACTTCTCCATTTCTAAAGTATGCTGTGGTATATGTCCTTAACTTGGCCTCACCTCGAGTTTTCCTTTTACAGATGAAGCGTTATTGCTCCTCAGTTCTCCACCTTCACTGCTTCTCTTGCCACCCTCATAACTGCTATTTTCCTTTTCCACGAGATCCATTCTGGCATCGATATACTGGTTCTGCATAAATAATATTCTCCATAAAAATAAAAGTCACCTATTGTCTTTGTTTTCTCCTAAAATGGCTTGTTTTCCTGAACATATAGCTGCTGGGTTTTTTTTATTATGCTTCCCTATATAGTAAAGGATTCATTTATCTCCTTCATATTGCTTATACATCAGCTGAGGCCTTTTATGTGTGGTGTATGTTTGTGTTAGTGTGTACACGTAGGGCCGTGCCTGCTTGTATGTACATATATGTGGTGGCTAGGTGATGACATTAGGTGCCTTCCTTTGTACTTCTTTACCTTGTTTATTTGAGACAGGGTCCTGTTTCCCCCGGCTTTGTACATGCACACTGGGAATCCGAACTCAGGTCCTCATGACTATACCATCATCACTTTACCCACTGAGCCGTCTCCCCAGATCCTCAACTTTTAGATGCTAAAGTATAACAGATGGTCTTCTTTTCATTATTTTATTTTAAGATGTTATTTTTGTTATTATGGGAGTGCTGGGAACTGAACTTGGGTCTTCTTGAATTACACTTTGTAATTCGCTGATTTGGAGGCTCACTGATTTCCAGAGTGAAGTATGCATAGATAATCGGGATGCTATCATGAAAAACTGCACCATTGTTTTGTGAAAGTTTAAGGACTTTTGATACATTAGTAAAACAAATGCTATTAACAATATCCATGGCCACTTACAAAATTCCTTGATAAATAAATGTACCTGTATTTGTGGAGTGCATTCAAAACTTGGCAATGGATAGGTGTGCAAGTTAGGAAGGCTTGCCAAAACCTGGGCTCACAGAGCATCTCTTCTCAAGAATTCCATCAGAGAGAGAAGTCTTGGCTCTGAGGAATTTCTCTCTATAGTGCCCAGCAATGTGTGCCATACTGCATCCCTAGCACTCCTCCAAGTACACAACTATGGTCTAACCATCAAATGTGAACCTTATGCCCTTTATAGCTTTTGGTTCCATGACGTGATGATGATCTATACAGACAAGGACATTGACGCTCTGTAGCTTTAGCAGCTGGTGCTCTGTTAGGAGCACTAAGCAGCTGCACATATAGGTGAGCCAGATCATACTCTGAGCCCTTGTTCTCACCATGCCACCCTGAGCGTTTATAAAAGTGGGTCTTTCTACAAATGTACTTTTTGTTTCATGAATATTCTGTTCTACCATTCCTAACATGTCTAATTGTCTTATTCTGGAAAATCTCAGGAGTCAGGCTGTATCCTAACGCAGATAGGGTACCTAACCACTTGTTTCTACCAAGTGACAGCCTTAATACATTTGTCACGTGTCACGTTGTGCACACCTGGATGACCATCTGGAACTATGACTCATTTGTAGCGACTGTGTGTGGTGTCAAATCACAGGCAGCTTAAGGCTATGGGATGTCTATCTTTTTCTGGGTTTAATATTCTCACTTCTTCACTGTTCCTGATGTAAGTTTCCTAACAAACCATGCTCAGTTCCTTAACGCCCTTTTTCATGTCCTTTCTTCATTGTAGAGTAGCCTACTTTCATGTCTTCCTGATTTGCTGGCCTCCAAACTCACAATTGAAGAGATGAACTCAAGAGTTACTTAAGGAGCCTTTCAGCAGTGTTTACCACATCTTCCCTTGTTATTTCTAGAACCACACTCTCTGTTCCTAGCGAGCAGAGACTCTGCTATCTCCAGGCCTCTCAGCATGTAGACACTGCTATAGAGCAGTAAGCATGCACGATGAATATTTATTGAACAATTCATCTATGACTTCCAGTGCACAGAAACTGTGACCGCTGAGGAGTCCAAGAATAAGAAAGTAAAAATGTAGATTCCAGAAATAGGAATGTAGAAATAAAGAAATACAAAGTTGTAAACCTAGGAGAATGAGAACAGACTGTCAGCAGCTTGAGGATTAACTATTAACAGTGGGTTACTCCGCTTTACAACCCATAGGTTTATTTATGAGGCCAAAGCATCTCTCTGCAAATTGAGAGCTAGCCTACGAGCTGAGTCAACTTTTAGGAAATAGATATATGACCTCTGAGTTATGCATTATCCCTGCTATGTGAAACTGGCAGCATCAAAGGGGAGAACACAGGGCTTCAGTAAACACTACCTGGAAGTTCTAGGGAAGACGTTAGATTAAGTGCAAACACTAATTTAACTAAAAAACTTTGCTAACGGAGATTGTAAAGTAAGGCAATCCGTATCTGAGTTTTACCTTGAGATCATAAAAATTCCTTTGTTCAGACCTAATGCTGCCCCTACTATAAAAAGGTGGGTTCAGAAACCGGCCTTTTGCCACAGCCTTAAAATCCACCTTTGGCTGTAGTCCCAGCTAACTGATAAGCTTTTGGTGCCCCATAGAGATTTTTTTATTTTATTTTATTTATTTTTTCCTGGATTCTGGTTTCTGGAATAAAGTTTGCTTCTGGTTTATTAGACTTTGGTGGTCTGTCCCCATCTTTGCACGACCCCCCGCCAGACCCAACAACCACCACCATGTAGCGTAAGCATGCACAGTGAATATTTATTGAACAATTCACCTATGACTTCCATCACACAGAAGCCGTGACCATCACTGTGTAGCCCGATAAATACAATGGAGGGGCTTGAGAAATAGCCTGGTGATTAAGAGCACTTGTTGCTTTGTAGAGGATTAGGTTCAGTTTCCAACACCACATGGTGGCTCACAATGGTTTGCAACTTTACTTCAGGGGATTTAATGTCCTCTTCTGGCCTCCACAGGCACTGCACATGTGGCACACACTCATACACGCAGGTAAAACATCTCTATATATACATAAAAATTTAAAGAAATCTTTCCGTAGAAGTATAGTGCAATGGCTATATATGAACTTTCCCCCATAGGCTCATGTGCCAAAGCTTAGATTCACCAGATGGTAATACCATTTTGGCAAATTATGGAAACTCAAGAAGTGGGACCTGGATGGAGGACATAGGCCATTGGAGGCAGGCCTTTTGGTGTATCTTGTTGCTGGTCCCTTCATGCCTCCCTTGCTCTGCTTTCTTGTCACAATATTATGAATATGTTCCCACACTCCCTCCTTTCCATGCTGTTCTGGCACCCATGAAACTGTGAGCCAAAAGTGTATATTTCCTCCTTTATGTTATTTGCCAGACATTTGGTCATGGCAGCAAGGCAGCCCATGCAGGTCATTACTGCACGGAGCGGTGCTATGCGGAAGAGTCCCACAGCAAGCTTTGAGTCTCAGCACTGCCACTTACTATGGACAGTATCTTTGTAAGTGGGGATGACAATGCACTATGTTATAAGATTGACAAAAGGCCAAACTAAAGTGTCGGGCACTTTCTTCATAGACAGCCCTTTACCCAAGCATCTGCGATGAAGTCACAGGAGTCGAAACACCTACCATACCACAGTGAATTCTTAAACATTCCATGTGGTCCTGCTACCCATTTAAAATATAATTTGCTTGCTCTTGTACTGGGAGAAGGGGATAATCACTTTTAACACAGCTGTCAGCTTTCCTCAAAGTGGGTAATCCATATATCTGTCTTAAATACCCCCTTCCTGCCACTCACCTTCCTATGGGACTGAAATACATGGCAGAGTGCATTCAACTTACCCTTCTACTTCCTCTCTGCATGGAGCACACATGCTGTGCTGTAGGAACCATCTTTCGTCATGGCATGACCCCGATAAGTCACTGCAGATAGTAACCAAGTCTTTGGAGTACAGGTCCCCTCTTATCTTGCTTTCCTTGGCTCCTCCATACCAGTTGAGCACATGTGTCCCACTCAGCCCTGTGATGCAGGCTGTTACTGCTGTCATCTTGTTGCTTCGCTTTGCTGCCTCTCTTGTGTGTCACACCCAACACACCCAACGTCAACTTCTTCTTGACTGGAGTTCTATTAGAGAGTAGTTATCTTAATAGGAATATACCAGAGGCATGTAAAGCAAGAACCACAAAGCCATTCACCAGTATACACAAATACCATATGAAGGGAACTTCCTGGCATAGGCTGGACACATAGCATTAGGCCATATCCCAGAATAAAGCCATAGTCCATGAAAGGATGCTAGAAACAACTATGACAAAAATCTTCAGGTGCATCATGAAGGGAGACACTCATTCTCCTAAGAGACTCCTTAAGACCAAACTAGAGGAGAATACAACTCATGCTACTACTCCATCAACAAGGGTGCTGGCAGTAAAAGGGAAAAGCAAATCTCCAAGTATCTGCCTTAGTCAGGGCTCTGCTGCTGTGAAGAGACACCATAACCATGGTATCTCTTATAAAGGGAAATATGTAACTCGGACTGACTTAGAGTTTCAGAGGTTCAGTTCATTGTGGTCATGGCAGGAACATGGCAGCAGGCAGGCATGATGCTGGAGAAGGAGCTGAGAAGTCTACATCTGGCTTAGCAGGCAGCAGGAAGGGACATTGTGGCCGTAGGCCTGGCTTGAGCATATGCAACTTCAAATCCATCCCCAGTGACTTTCCTCCAACAAAGCCCCACCTACTTCAACAAAGCCACGCCTCCTAAAAGTGCCACTCCCTATGAGCCTATGGGGCCATTTTCATTCAAACTACCACAATATTTTATAAGCTATGGTGACATACACCTCTAATATCAACACCTGAGTGATGGAAGTGGGAGAGTCAGGAGTTCAAGGCCTGCCTCTGCTATATATTGAGTTTAAAGCCATCCTGGACAATATGAATTTCTGCTCAATAAACAAATGAACAGATAAAAATATCTTAAATGATGAGGAAACTTAAAAAGGATGCTGAACTGCTGGGAAAATTGTGTCTTCCAAAACGTACATGTTGGAGTGGTATCCAGAAAATGACTTTATTTGGAAATCAGAGTCATTAATTAGTTATAGTAGAATTACATATAATTGGTTATAATAAGGTCATAAGAGAGGAGGGCAAACTCTAACTCAAATAGAATGTCCTATTGAAAAAAGAATTTGAACAGCACAACTGCATACAGGGAAAGCTTTGTGTGAAGAGAAAGACAGAGATGATGATATTTTCCAATGCCAAAGATCTCCAGCAAGCCACTGCAAAGCACACACCACATCGTCTCCCAGCCCACCAAAGGAAAGAATGCTATCAGCACCTGCATTGTAAGCCTTTCCATCAGCGATGCTCTATCATGGCTGCTCTGGAAAACTCTAATCCTCACCCGGAATCCAGGCCCCACGATAGAACTTGCTAAGTGGGTTATAGATCACTATGCCGATTTGACCCAGGTCAGGAACAGCCCAAGCCATACACAGGGCTGATGCCAGGAAGCCTACTCCAGCTCTCTTAGACAGCTAGAAGCCTCTAGAAACTTCTGCTGCCAATGAGATTTGCCTGGTAGGCAGGAAGGAGTAGGAGGAAAGTCAGTAAAAACCATGGGGTGCATGCATCACTTGCTGGAGGTGATGAACAGTAGATGCCCATGCCCTGGGTTGCCATGCAAGACAAGCAACAAGGAAAGAAGGGAAGATCACTGCCTAGTGGGAAGACTGGCTTACTACCCTAGTCCAGCCAATTTTCTCTATGGGCATGGAAAGGAGAAATGCCCCCCGTGCTCAGTTCCACGGTATAATAAACAGAAAAAGGTAAAGTTGACTTGACAGCCATTAAGTTGCTAGCTAGCTCACCTACCTCTCTCTCAAGTATAGAAAGAGTTTTGTACAAGGCATTATTTGGAAAATTATCTGTTTCCACTTGAAAAGTATCAAGCAAACACTAATTGGTCATGTGGTAGAGCCATTATCGCAGGGGTGTTTAATAGTTTGGGGTGCCATGAGTCCCTCTGGCTGCCTGGTAAAAATCTAACATTGCTTCTCAAAATGTGTTTCATATTGTAATTTAAGTACACGATATAGTTAGTATAGGGGTTAGTCTTACGTGTGAACTTGACCGGGTCACGAACTACCCGGATGGATGATGGCTAAGCATTGTTTCTGGGTGCATCCGTAGGCATGTGTTTCACAACGAGATAATCATTTGAATGTGGGCAGCTGCCATCCAATCCACTGAGGGAAGGTACAGAACCAAAGCAGATGGAGGAAAGAGGAGTGTAATGTCTGTCTGGATGCTTGAGCTTAGACATCAGAGCTTTGCCCTTGGCAGGACTGGTGTAGGAAGGCCTTCTGTATTTGTGTTACTTTTATTGGTTAAATAAAGAAAACTGCCTTGGCCTTTTGATAGCGCAGCCCTTAGGTGGGTGGAATAGACAGAACGGAATGCTGTGAGAGAGAAGGCAGTGTGGCAGATGCTATGCTTCTCCGGCCCAAGATGGACACTGGTTAGAATCATGCCGGTAAGCCACAACTCAAGTGGCGATACACATTAATGGAGATGGGCTAAAATAATATGTGAGAGTTAGCCAATAAGGGACTGGAGATAATGAACCAGGCAGTATTTAAATGAGTACAGTTTCCATGTAATTATTTCTGGTATGCACCGGGAGCCAGGCGGGACAAGGGGCCCTGCGCCGGGAACCAGGCGCCAGGAATGCAGCCCGTGTGCCTCATGTAACACAGGACTTCCTCCATTATGTGAACAATAACCCCAACCTAGACACAGAGTACAAAGGAGCATTTCCATGAGTGCACTAAAAGCAGCTCTGACCATGCTTGTCAGAACGTCATGATTTTATGGAAGTAACAGCTTAAAAGACGCTGTGGGGGGACCCCATAGTGCTCTGAGTTAGTGTGAAGATTTTAATTGGTTGGTGGCCATTTGGTGCCATTGCAGTGTGCTGTTACTGATAGCTGTCATATGTATTTAGAGTTGTAGAAAACCATACAATTCAATTAGACATTAGTGGGGAGAACAGATACAATTCTGCCCAAGGTTTCTGATCTTGTGAGTGGAGAAATCTTTTGGGAGGGGCGCTTCCGGCACTGACAGTGAGGTTGACCCAGATGTCTTCACATGTCAGATAGGACTTTTGAAGTGCACGTTAGGGGGACTAATGACCCAAAGACGAGTGTCAACCAGTTCTCTGCCATGTCTGTACATATAAAACACTGTTTGGGAAGCTTTAGGTACCTCTCCAGATGACCCACTGTCACTTGTCATGCCTCATGCCACAATATTGCTACCTCTGCACAGAGCTGCTTTCAAAACACAAATGTGCGTGCTCTAAGCATGTGGAAGAGGGAAGAGCCCAGCTTCACAATGCTGGCTTACATGAAAACACAATGACATCTTTGATAGGTTTTGCTGAAGGGTCACTTGGCTCTGCCCACGCTTGGCCAAGTGAGCTGGTTGAAAAGGAAACGCTTGTGCATTTGCCTGGGTGGTATTGGACGGCATAGCTGACCCACTGACCACTTGGCTGACGGCAATAAAGACAAGATTGACGCCCCTCATTGTGTTATACAACTCACACAGCGAAGCCCCAGAGGCAGACACAGGGCAGAGGGCAGAGGGGCCAAGACTGGCAAGCGTGGGCCAGAGCACAGAGCTTCAATCCAAAGGCTACACATTTGTTTCCCTTCCAATTCCACTCTCTTTAGGGGTAGTTTTCTGTAAGCGGGGAGGATAATGGTACAAGCATACCTTATTGGCGTGTACTGCTCATCCTGTATCTGCTGAGCCCTGGCTTGTGCTAGGCACTGGCTGGGTGTAGGAGGAATAATGACGGGGTGTGCCAAGCGCCTGCTCTACGTGAGTTCAGTTTAGACAGGAGAAGAGATAAGTGAGTTGATGAGCATAGTGCAGTGTGAGAACTTTACAGGTCACCCCGGCTTACAGGGGAACTACCTGTGATAAACCCACCATAAACTGAAAATAGCATGAAGAAAATTATACTTAATACACTTAGCCAGCTGAACCTCCTGCCTAAATGAGCACGCCTTAAGACACACTTGGAACGCTTGGCTAGCCTACGGTCAGGCAAGAGCATCTAACACAGTGGAGTTTATATAAAGTCCTGAACAAAGAACGGAATGGCTCATGGATTTAAGTGAATGCACCGCCGAGCATGGAAGGCCGTATGCCCGGGTGGCGACTTTCACACTATCGAGTTGGAAAGCCAGTAAGTCTGCCTTTGTAAGTTAAGAGTGTCTGTTAAGGTTCATGAGTCTGTTCCAGAGCTACGGGAGCAAAGGGACAGGGGGGCATAGTCACCATGACATACACACTACTTTGCAGTATTACAAGGAACCCCTTGAACTTTGGGAATCTTTTTTAGGGTTTAATGTTTACACAGACTTGTGAGCTAAGGCAAAGCGTATGAGGTCTCGAGGAAGGAAGGGACTAGGTTACTTATCGTTGCCCTTGGGAGGAAACTGAGATCCAGCACTTCTATTCCAGGACACCTTTGTGCTTGGCCCACTGCACCCTACAGCAGAAAGGCATGGACATAAGAAACACAAAGATAAAACAGGTTTTTAAAATCCCTTATATCAGGCTAAGGATGTAGCTTAGTGGTAGAGCCATTGCTCTACACATGCAAGGACTTGGACTAACTCCTTAGCACCATAGTGGGGGTGGGGGGGACCCATAAACCAACTAGATTCAAGGATCAATTCTGGAAAGCAACTGTTTGAGACATGAGCAACTGAGTATCCAGAGAGGCATGGGGAGAACAGATATAGAATCCGTGCCCTCTCAGACCTCTGCAGACACAGCATGAAGGGTCCAGCTGAGCCAAAAAGGCCAGCTCTACTATGACATTACATCTGCTCCCAGCAAACCTGACAGAGGGAAGCTGAAAGGTTTCCATGGTGGCCTTTACACTAACATTAAGGAAGGGGCAATCTCTCAGTGACCATTTCTTGGCAAGCTATCCTTTCCCCGGGTTGGGCAGGGGACAGAGAAGCTGGGGTGGACAATTTGGACACTAGCATTGGTGATCTTTATGCAGCCAAGTCCTAATATGCGTCAGGGTGGCTTTGGTACAGTCATGGGTACTGGCACATCACCCTTCCTTTCCATGCCAAAAAGGTGTGAGAAAGTGAATCGTCAGATCTACTTGGTTTTAGAAAGCGTGGTGGGTAAGCAAAGGCAGCATATGTAGGGCCTTACCCTGGTGGTCCTGCAGAAAAACTTGTTTATTTCTTCATTCATGAGGTTAATTCTTCATGCATCTGTTGACTAGATTCCCAGGTGGACACTATATATTTTCTCTCTTTTGGAGAGGAAAAATATCCCCAAGGAAAATTTGAGTATTTGTCATATCTTCCAGGAGCTACATCAAACCCTCCATCAGATGCTCCTTGGTGGTCACCTCCCTTAAACCTCAAAGCCATCAGGGCAGGAATTGTGGGTCAAGAATTGGAGATCCCCTAAGGCTCAATGGCATGGCCACAGCCCCAACGTGTCTTCACCGCAGCCTGCTTCAAAGGGCTCTGTTCCATACATTCACAGCCTCAAATGCCATAGGAAATGCCCAGGTGCCAAAGCAAATGAGTCTCCTCCCTGGGGCGGTGCCAAGGCCTTGGATCCTGACCACAGCTGAAAGGGTCCTTGAAAAACTTCTGGAGCACACAACTGGGAAGATGGAAGAGGTGTACGCGCTGGCTCCGCAGTCAGTGAGGCAGCCTGAACCCAAACTGCTGAGCAACCAAGGGCAGACTCTGCAGGGAGCTGCAGCTGTGGGACAGGAAGCCTGAATTTGTCCCCAGGTGGCCCTGGAACCCAAAATGAGTGACGCTTTTTACATCTTCCCGTCATCCTCCTTCCTCCTAAGCCCTTCCACTACTCACTGCTCCAGAAGTCACCCCTCGAAGCAGAATTTCAACTTAGCACTTGAGACAGATGCCACTGGAGAGGCCACGGAGCAATGGGACCCATCTTCTGATGTGCCACAATGCCTACGCAGGGTCCCCTAGGAGAAAGAGGTCAGTTCTGGGCTGTGCTTGGGCCCACCCCACACTCACATGACCTCCATAGGGGGCCTCACACTCACTCCGAGGAGAGATGTCCTCAGGTTTATCCTTCCTTAAATAGTTATAGGAGACAGAAGCACAGAGACCACGGGGGGGGGATCCCCAGTGGCTCTCATGTGGCTTCATTGTATTCTCCCATTATGAGGAGTTTGGGCCCCGTCTGCCTATTGCTCCTGTGTAGTAATTACAGTGGCACCTCAGGGTGATTCCTATTTACAGCAGAGTCACAGATTGCCCTGGGACATTTGCACCCAGCAAAAACGCAGACTCTCCGTATCTTTTGCTGTGTAGAGTCATCACTTGGACAGATGTAGGTGTGTTAGTTACTCTGATTGCTCTCATAAAATCGCTGGCAAAAGCAACTTAAAGAAGGAAGGGTTTATTTGAGCTCGGAGTTTGAGGGTGTAACCCATCATGGTGGGAGGAGCATGAGGGGCTTGGTCACATTGCAATTAAGAAGCAGAGAGAGAGATGACTGCTCAAGCCCAGATTAGTGCAGAGTTCCAGCCTCTGCAATGATGCCATCCACATTTAGGGTGGGTATTCGCATCTCAATTAACATCATCTAGGAAATCCTTAATGGACACGCCCACAGGCTTGTTTTCAGCGACTCTAAATCCTGTCAAATCGACATCCAATATTAATCATCACGACAGATAAAAGGGAACAAGGGTCAAGGTAACCTCCTCAGAAAGAAAAATAGTCCCCTGACTCCCTCTTTTTCAGACTGTACTGTGCTCAGCATTGTTGGACCACATGCTACCCCCACACAAGAACCTGCTGAAGAATATGCTCTTGTACACTTGTAAAGATTTGTCACTCATATTGGTTTAATAAAATGTGGATTGCCAGTAGCCAGGCAGGAAGTATACGTGGGACAACCAGACTAGGAGAATTCTGGGAAGAGGAAAGGCAGATGCAGTCACCAGCCAGATGCAGAGGAAGCAAGAGGAGAATGGTTTACTGAGGAAGGTACAAGCCACGTGGCTAAACATAGACAAGAATTATGGGTAATTTAAGTTGTAAGAGATAGTTAATAATAAGCCTGAACTAAGAGGCCAAACAGTTTATAATTTATGTGTAGTACAATTAATAAAAACTCAAAGATAGATATTGGGGTTCAACCTAAAGATCCAAAAAGCAAAGCAACCAGCCACTGGCTCTTACCTCTTCCTCAGTCTGAAATGGTGATCCTGCCTCCAGGAATCTCAGAATGAGACTGTGTCTGAGAGCTGTCTCCTCCCATTTTATAATCCTCTCTAGGGCTGGGATTAAAGGTGTGCACCACTGGGATTAAAGGCATGCACCGCCCGGTTTCTATGACAACTAGTGTGGCTACTGGGATTAAAGGCATATGTTACCACTGCCCAGTTTCTATGACAACTAGTGTGGCCACTGGGATTAAAGGCATGCACCGCCCGGTTTCTATGACAACTAGTGTGGCCACTGGGATTAAAGGCATATGTTACCACTACCTGGTCTGTAAGGCTGACAAGTGGGACTGTTTTATTCTCTGATCTTCAGGCCAGCTTTATTTATGAGATGATACCACATTAATATAAGCCTGTGTGTGTTTCTTTGGGGCTGAATGGCTGTAGGACCAGGATGGACAGAAACTTCTGTCTACAATATGCCCTGGGCTCAATTTTCCCATCATTTAAAAGGGGGGTTTTAGTAAGCTTCTTGTAGTACCAATTGCTACTGGGAAGACTCTGCCGGCAGAAGGGAACATCCGGGATGGGGGGAGGTAGCTGAGTACCAATCCTTACCCAGGGTTTAAACCCAGGGCAGTCACAGTTGGAGGGTTGGAGACTGTCCTTTGTCTGCCCTCAGCACAAATCATCACTGGTTTTGAGTTCGTTGACAGTGGTGACAGCGAAGGACATGCTGAACCGCAGAGACCTGGCTTTTTAACAGGGCCACTGTGGCCAAAGAAATTATGATGGTGGAAAATTGGAGCCTGTCCACAGCGGAGAAGCTCCTCTGGCTTGGAGCTGAGCCTGTTGTTTGGAAGAAAAATGGGCCTCTTCAAGTAAAGCTTGGCATTTTTTTGTTTTGTTATTTTTTTGTTATTGTTGGTTTTTATGAGAGAGGGCCTCCCTACATAGCCCTGCCTGTCCTGGAACTCACTCCATAGAACAAGCTGGCCTAGAATTCACAAAGATCTGCCTGTCTCTGCCTTTTGCTCTCTGAGCCATCTTCCCTAGCCAGGTTCATAGCATTTTAAAGCTCAGGCCCAGAATATCCTGACATTTATAATAAGAGCAGTAGCCATGACTCCATCCAGTGTACACTGAGAGCCAGGGAGTTCTGGGGTTCAAGGTATGGTCATCATGAATGCCTCATGTCTGACATTTTCGAGCAATCATTCAGCAGGGGTGTCTTAGGCAGAGAACACTTTGTGATTTGGGAAAGAGGACCTAAAGCAATTAAATTATCACGAAACTGCTGAATATGTATGAGGGATGGCAAAATGTCCTTGGAAGGAATTTCAGCCAATTTATAACTCTTTCAATCAGATTTTAAGTTGACCAGGAAGAACTGAGATGCTTTGTAGGTGCTGTTGGACCTTATCCTGAAAGTCCTTTATGCAAACCTACCTGCTGAGGAGACATTATATGGGGTCTCCAGGGATCCTGTGATCAAATACTTTGGGCAACATCATAAGAAAAGATCTGGACTGTCAAAAGGGATGCCATCAAGATGAGAGGCTGGTCATCTTGTTGATGAAGTATAATTTCTAATAGTGGGTTTAGGTCTGTACTAGTAAGGGCTCTGTAGAGTAACAGAATTTATAGAATTAATCTCTTCCCTCATATATTTATTTATGCCAGCTGGCTTTCACTATATGCTAGAATTCCAAAACAGTAGGCTCCAATGCCAGTGAAGGAATAGGTGTGTGGGCAAGATGAGACCAAGCAGATAGAGAGCAAAATCTTTCCTTCTCCATGCCCTTATAGAGACTTCTAGCAGGTGTGGCCCAGATTGAAGGTTGTCGTCCCCCCTCAAGATCTAGGTCAAAGGTATGTGTCTTCCTACCTCACAGGTCCAGACTAGAAGTAGATTAACCCACTTCAAACCAAGCAAAGCCAATCTCTCACAGGTGTGGCCTCCATTTCTGGATTGTAGTTTATTCCAGATGTAGTCAAGTTGACAACCAAGAATAGCCATCACACCCCTTGTCAGCTTGAGACACAACCGTATCTCCTTATGTCATGATTAATTCCTAAGTGAAAACAGCAGCCAGGTCATAATAATGCCTAAACAAAGCTATTCCACATACAATTGCAAATGCATTATGTATTTACGCAGGTCATAATTATGTGTAACATGATATAATTGTCCCTGTACAACCGTAAACACATTATAAATTTAGAATAGGTGACAATGCCCCTTGGGGGAGATTCCTTTAGTATCTTGAACTTAAGTATGATAACTATCGATATTCTCTTAATTGATATTACATCAAATGATAAAGAACTTGAAAGAAAACACAAATATCTATACAAAAACATTCTTAACAAAATACAACAGAAACACTCATGTCAACTATCATCATCATTTCTGTAACTGGTCACGTGGCCTTAACTGGTATTTGTAACTACTTTCCCCTATTACATTCTGTATTTCCTCCACCCCCAGCAAGCACCTCAGAATTGTCTTATTTCTTTTCCTGGAGGTGTGACCCATATCTTCAGTCTTGAAAGGCCTGGGCCCTTTGTCATTCTGCCTGGATTAGGTTGTTGTACTTTCCCACTGATTTTAATCACAGGACGTGATCGCTCCGAGAGACGCCCTAAAGGATCTTCTGTACTACAGACATAATCTTTCTTACCTCTTATGGAGAAGCAGTCTAATTTCTGTCATGGGCCATGAGAAATAGACAGCAACCAGTGTTCAGATGTCAACCCACCAGAGGAATGGTTAGCTGATAGAGGATTCATCCTGTCCAGACAAGGTCTGCGGGACCAGAGACTCAGAAAGCTGTTGCTCGCTTTTGCTGAAGTAGCTTGGTGTCTCCCTTATACCTGCATTGTAGTGTGCAATCTCATGTGACGTGTATATGTAATCTCATGATTGCATCTCAATCTTATGGGCACATACATCTGTGGTTGGTCAGGTAGATAACTTTTCATTTAGCTATATAGTTCTGATATAGCAAATGTATACTGGGACTTGCTTCATAGCTGGATATATTTGTCTCACACGGACTGTGGACATTTAAAAGTCTGCCTTCTTCTTTTGCTCACTGGATGGTTTCCCCCACTGCATGAGACCTCCAATGAGAGAATTTAGTCATGTAGCCACAAACCTTGGTTCCCTGATGATGATACAGCCGTATCTTCATTCTGTTCCCTGAGATACATTAGAAACCACCTCCCTGCAACTATCTTACACTTGGCAGGACATGCAGTCAGGAAAGGAGTCTCTCATAGGGATCACATTTGGGACAGTCCAAGATAAAGGGACGCCCAAGCTCAGAGAATTGCCTTGGCTTTGCGTGTGTATATAAACTGGAAACTATACAGAACAAGAGAGATACCAGGGGGAGAAGAATAAAGAAATCAGTACAGAAAAGTACATAGTGGAGAGTTCATTTTCACCCTCAGATCCTTCTAAGTTCCATGCTTGTTGTGTCTTCTTCTGAACCCTGAAAGAAGAGACTGGCACTCAGAGGTCCCCGATAAATTTCCATTGATCATCTGGATCAATCACCCCTCCTAACACTGTTATCCCTTTCTTAGACTGTTGGTTTAAGGGCATTAGAAGCCAAAGCGACTACGGGGAAGTCTGAGCTCCCAGTTCAGTGGAATGTTTGTTGTGGCTCCTGGCATGAGCACGCCCCACTCTGCAACCAAAACCTTTAGGCCAACAAAACTTAAGGTTGTATAAATAGGAAGCAAAAAGTTCTCCCAGTGAGTCACTAGGGATGATAGTGACTGGAAATAGTCCGTTCCACCCCTTGATTTCTGGATCCATGGATCGTGGCTATAGAAGAAAACGTATCATATGTCGGACGCTGATTCAAAGCATATACGGACTTCTGGAGAACCCTGCCCCAGCCCTCCAGGTTGCTGCCACCTAATTGGCACTGTAACTGTGTCTTCTAAAGGCCATTCTATGTTTCTGTCAGGCCATCTGCTCCAGGATGGTGGGGAACATGTTAAGACCAGTGGATTCTGTGATCGTGGGTCCACTGTCATACTTCTCTTGCTGTAAAGGAAGTTCCTTGGTCAGAAGCAATACTGTGTGGAAAAGCATGGTGGTGGATAAGGCAATCTCTAAGTCCATAGATGGTGGCTTTGGCAGAAGCACCACATGGAGAAAAGAAAATCCATAACCAGAGTAACTATGTACTCTAATAAGGACAAAGCATTGTCTATTCTATGGAGGAAGTGGTCCAGTGTGGTCAATCTGCTACCAGGTAGCTGGCTGGGCACCCTGGGGAGTGTTGCCATAGCATAGGCATGGGTGGAGTCCACACATAACCCCATCTTCCACCATGGCCACTTTGTTTATGAGCCCATTGGGCAATGACAGGGATGACTAGGGAAAGTGACTGATTGTTCACAGAAAGATTCATCCTATCTACTTGATTATTGGACCCTTCTGCTGAAGTCACCGTTCGATGAACATTTGCATGGGACACAACTCATCTACCCACATACTTCTTCCCCAGATGTCTTTCTTACCAGTTTTCCATTTATACTCTTTCCAGGCCCCTGACCATCCAGCCACCATTGGCGACAGCCCGAAAATCAGTGGATAATTACACATGTGAGCATCTCTCCTTCCAGACAAACTGTAGGACCATGCGTACTGCCCGAAGTTCTGCCCACGGTGAAGGTTTCCCTTCACCAGTATCTTTTAGGGTTGTCCCTGAAAGGGTTGTAATGCTGCAGCTGTCCACTTGTCAGTGGTATCTACATAACATATCTGCTCAAGGATACCACACAGCAGCTGTAATTGGAGTCATGACTTGACTGAGTTTTCCATAGTCAACTGTCATTCTCTATGATCCATTTGCCTTCTGCCCTGGTCAGATAAGAGAGTTAAAGGGAGATGTGATGGGAACCTCCACCCCTGCATCTTCCAAGTCCTTGATGGTGGTACTCATTTCTGCAAATCCTTCCAGGGATGCAATTTTTTTTTATTTCACTTTTGATTCGCTATTTTCCTAGGCAGAGGCAATTCTAAAGGCTTCCATTTGGCCATTCCAACCATAATAACCTTTATCCCACAGGTCAGGGAACCAATGTGAGAATCCTGCCAACTTCTAAGTATGTCTATTCCAATTATACATTCTGTAATGGGAAATCAACACAGGATGAATTCGGGAACCACAGGACCTACTGTGAGTCAGAATTCAGTCAAAATGCCACCACCTATCTCCATAAGCCCCTATTTTAAGTGGAAGGCCACAATGTTTCTTAGGGTCTTCAGGAGTCAGCATCAATTCAGAACCAGTGTCCAATGGAGCCTGGAAACTCTGATTGCTTCCTTCCCCCCAGTATACAGTTACCCTTGTCAAAGGCCATAGGTCCCTCTGGGGAAGATCTGGAGAAAGACTAACTGTAAAACTTCAAGGTGTCTTATCAGGGTCCTTCCTCATGGGAACCTGTTCACCCCTTCATTCAAGTTGTCCTGGGTCTGCAAACTGGCTCACATCTGGAAATGGATTCACTGGCTGAAATTGCCTTTTGCCACTACACAATGCAGACTTTCTTTCTTTTGAGAAGATTTCCCTCAAACAAAAGAAGATCAAACAAAATTTCAGTAGGCTTATCTATTTCATGCCTGGAAACACCATGATCAATTATCCAGTATCAAAGGTGCATAGAAGTCATGCCCTCATAAAATTCACTCTGCCTGTGCTGACCACTATGGGCTCGCCATTTGGACGGTGTTTTGTCTATACTTCTCATGATAATAACTACGATCACCTTGCCTTTGGTGATTCATTGATGCCACCTGGCCCCTGCTGCCTCAGGGTCTAGTTAAATCCACTGTATTTAATTCACCCAGCTGAGCAGCAGCATCTCCAACCCTAAGGTCTGGCGCAAGGAAAAGAGCAACAACAAGACTCTTCAGACGTGCTGGTCCCCCTCTCGCCATTTTGCATCTTATGGGGTTGGCGAAGGGCATGTCTTCTGGGTCCTCCCATTGTGGAGGATTAGGTTTTACACCGCGTACCCACTCAAGCAACTTCCCTGAGCCTGAAAAATCCCTTCATCAACACCAAGCCAAGGGATACTGGGCATCCCCAACTCCCTTTCAGTAGGTCATCTTTTGACAAAAGCTTCAGCCAACCATTCAAATTGACCTTTGGCACCTTTTTTTTTCCTTTAACTGTATGAGCTTCCGTATTAAACCAAGAATCTCCACTCAGAGGGCCCTTTTCAACAAATTCAGCCTGATCCAGTTTTATGTTCCTTCAGCCATTATCTCAAACCCTTACAATCCACTCCCACACATATTCCCTAGACTTCTGCTTGAATGAATTAGCAGACTCTAAGCTCTTTAGTAATTTAGCACATCTCCTCAAGGACTCCACTTTCTCCCTCCTCTCTAGGAGCCTGCTTTGCCTTGAGTCTGGTTCTAGGTTTAGAGGCAACTATTTGTGGGCCTTGAGGGCCATCAGTATTATCTTGCCTGGCATTTCCTTCAGGGAAACTCTCTGCTTGTTGAACAGACAATGGAGGATTCACTTCCTCAGTTAAAGGTGAAATGGGCAATAATTCAAGAGATGGAGCTGAGGGTACTACTTCCTCAGATGAGATGAAATCCCCTTGAGAATCTGAGGATGCAAAGTTCTCAGTTTCACTAGGTCCTCCCACACATGCCTGTCCCAAGATATAGGATCTTATTCTTTACCAATCAATGCCCTCACTTTAACCACCACCACCTTCCAAGGCTGGGACTTAAATTTTCACTGTAGTTCAGCCACCCTTATAACGAGGGCTTAGGTTTGATTTTCTGCAGCTCGAGCTCTGTGGCTGCGGGAGAGAAGACTCTCTTCCAGGGCACACTCAGAAACCTCGAGACAGTTGAAGCCCATCTGAAGCCCATCAATTTTATCACTAAGTTCTTTGTTGTCCATCACCCTGTTCTGTGACACTAGAAGTTGGTTAATTTTATCATCCTTTAGCAATTTACCCAGAGATGCTGAGAACAACCAACCAGCAACATCATCCACCTAGCCTTGCCCTATTCTGCACTACAATAGGCCCAAAGCAGCTTCTTTATTAAACAATGGTATTCACAGCAGACAGAGGGGAATCCCACATAAGTGATCAGGTTCGTGAGGTAGGATCTGTAGTTTGAACCCTGCTATTCAGGCAAACACCAATCCAGGTGTTAGTCTACAGCAGTTGGTAGATGTAATTGAGGTTCACAGCCACTTGACTTGAAGCAATGGAGACACTCTTGGAGGGTCTGGGTGGGTGATGAAAGGCCTTCCTACTGAGTTGAGTCTTCCTATTTGGTGAAGAAACGGAAAGTGGACGGTAGCTTCCGCTGGCTTCTGGGTGTTCCAGTCCACTCATCCTGGTGGCTGGCACTGTGGATTTCTCATGACCCAGCAGCTTGCACAGTTACTCAAGTCAACCTCAGGTGTTCCATTTCTCAATGCACACTTTATGCTTTCTATTTGTCTGCTGGGGTCTGACTGATACATACACCAGGATCAGGCTGCAAACTAGCAAGTATTTAGCAGCAGTTAAGCCAAAGGGCATCAGAATAAAAAACAAGGCTCAGGTCATGCATCAAGTTTTCCACCCAAGGCCTTTGGCAACAGTCCCCTCAAGCCGTGACATGGACCACAAGCATGTTGTGAAGTTTAAATGTTCTCAGGTATGTATGTGCTCTGTGGACACTGGACTGAATGATGGCTACTGCTCTTATGTTGGGCTCTTCTGGGCTTGAATTATAAAATACTATTCAAACAAAAAGTGAACCTGGGCCAGAAAGATGACTCAGAGGGTAAAAGGGGCTTTCTGCCAAGTTTGACTACCTAAGTTTAGCACCAGAATATACACACGCACACACACACACACACACACACACACACACACACACACCACATGCACATGATTAAAAAAACAGTCTTTGAAAAATGACCTATGGTATGGGAGGTCCTTCTGTGTATATGTTGCTTTTATTTGTTATAAAGAAACTGCTTCCCAAAATGATCATTTATAAATGTTTATTTACATTTAAAGGGGGATATGCATAGAGATAAATACTTTGCATTAGTATGGATCTTGGTCTATTGGTACAAATTTTAATTCAATCTTGTTATATGTATATTTCTGCTTTTGATTAAGGTATTGTGTTTGCACAAGTCATTTAAAATGTAATGTATATTTTAAAAATACAGGTTAACAGATAGTCATCTCTAATAGTCAAGCTTGTAATCTTGTTAGCTAGGTTTTCTAGATATATAGAGATATATTTCAGTTAAATAGGTATTCTTCAAATCTTTCAGAGACCTTCAAAATACAGCATTTAAAATGTTTTAGTAACTTAAAACTTTTTATGACAATGAGACACATCTGCTCCTGACAGTAACAATTAATTCAAGAGGAATATGGGCATCAAAGAGACTCCTTATGGCAGTGCTTAGCCTTTTGGGCAAAAAACTGCTTTTGCCTGGATTGCTTGATAAACTGCACATACAGAACCCACAAAAAAATGACTGCTAAAGCTGCCTTAAAAAGGTGAGACAATCCTTCGGGGTCCCTGCTCCATAAAAGAGTCTGCCATACATTTTTCAGGACACACACAAAAAGTGACTGACAAACTGCCGATATATGTAAAACTCTTTAAAATTTCCTGCTTCATAAAATTTCATGCTTCAGATACTTTGGGCCTGTAGGCTGAAGATGGATGCCCCAATGGTACAGAAGAACTTTGGGTGACTGTCCAGGCAGTGAGATGTCTCTGTCAATTCTAGAGTTTTAAAAGTTGCTTACAATGCACTTCCTGTTAGCTTAGGTAATATTATATCCTTCTACAGTCTTTAATGGAGTTAAAAAATAGTTATAATTATAGTTTTCCTTAGTTATAATAAAAGATAAAGTAGATATAAATATTATTACTGTCATTCTTACTTAATGCCTGTTTTGTTATATGTAATTTTACTATGTTAAAGTTAAAAACCTTCCTTTTTATTTAAACAGAAAAGGGGAAATGGTGTGGGAGGTCCTTCTGTATATGTGTTGCTTTCATTGGTTAATGAATAAAGAAACTGTCTTGGCTTGTGACAGGGTAGAATAGAGCTGTGGGGGGAGTAAACTAAATGCCGGGAGAAAGAAGGCGGAGTCAGGGAGAAGCCACGCAGCCCCACAAGCCACAGCCTAGTGGCAATACACAGATGAATGGAGATGGGTTAATTTAAGATATGAGATAGTCAGAAATATGCTTAAGCTATTGGCCAAACAGCATTGCAAGTAATATGATTTTTGTGTGATTATTTTAAAGCTGAGCAGCCTCCTACCACAAACCTGATGTTGTTTTTCACGATGTAGCATCAAAAGTTGAGAACTTCTAGAGTTACCTAAACCTTGCCTCTGCCCCAGCTTGCTTCTTTCACTGCAGGAGAGACTCTCACAAAATTCAGGAAACTGAGGTAGGTCACCCAGGTCCTGAAGAAAGAATAAATCAGATTCCTGAGGAGCCAAGAGTGCAGCAAGATTTATTAAAAGAAGAGATTTTAGTTCTGTTGATCACAAACTCCTGGAGCATTTTAATGATGTTTCTGTTCCAGGGAACTCAGAGACTTATCTGACTTTGCTTTCTGCTGCAGCAGTTCCAGTTCTTCTGGGGACTGCTGGCACTGGGGATCCTCTGGCCTCTGCAATGCATTGCCTACCACCTCCTGAAGATAGTCCACTTGTAGCTCCTTCCTCCCTTAAGGGAATTGCTGTGAGGCTGCTAGACCGGCGCCCTCTGGTGGCCACATGCTGCAGTCGCCGTTCCTTAGGCAAGTGCTTTGTTGGAAGCTGCTGTGAGATTTAGTTTGCTCTGATTTTTTCCTAGAAAAGCCACCGATGATGCACGCATGCTACTTAGCCCTTTGATGGGCTGCAAGCAGCTGCCTTTTTGTACATTCCATCTCTAGCCATCGTGTATGACCCCAGTCGCTCCTGTCAACCTGTCAGCTGTCGATTTCAGCTGTCAGTCAGGATTCAGAGGCCAGTTGGTTGAACAAACCCTGTGTGTCAAGTGGTGCCATTTCTGGTTTATTGAAGAGCAAACCTGTGCATTCCTGGCCTTTAAGTTGCAGCAGGGGAGTTAGGCACTGATATTAACAATAAGAGAGACTCCACAGGGCAGCTACAAGGCGGGTGGTGAGTGCTAGGAAGGTAGAGCAGGTGCCAGTCCAAAGTAGGGCTGAGGCTAAAGACCTCAGAGCAAGACTTGAAGGAAGAGAGCAGATGGAGCGAGATATGGAGACGTTCAAGGGAGGAACATGAAAGAGAAAACCACAGAGGTCCAAAGTGAGGTCATTCCCGACAGGCTTAAGGGCCAAGGAGAAAGTTCCAGAGGTTTTAATGAATGTGTTTGCTTGTTTTTCAGCGTGTACATGTGCCAGGCACTGATCTGGGTGCTGGGAACACAGGAATAAACAAAACAAAATCCTGCCCGTGTGGAATCTTCACTCTGGTGAAACAGGGGTTGTAACAAATGACCACCACATATTCCCTGAACAACAAGAGGGGGCCAGTTGCATTCGCCAGACTGCATTCTCTAGTAAACAACTGTTGATCCTACCTAGAGGAGCGGCCCTGATCCCAACCCACTGGATAACAGACTGTGTCACATGCTTGGGCTGAGGACATATTGGATGGCAGTCTTCCAGTTTTCCTATAGTACCAGAAATGAGACACAGGGATGGAGAGATGGCTCAGCCATCAAGATCACGTGTTATTGGACCCAGCTTCGATTCCCAGCATCCAGATAGTGATTCACAACTATCTGTAACTCTAGTTCCGGGGGGCCCAGTACCTCCTGGCCTCTGTGGACACCAGGCATGCACATGGTACACACATGTACATGCTGGTAAAACACTCACATGTAAAATAAAATGGATAAATCTAATTAAAAAGAAACAAGAGAGCCACATATCTTCTCTGCAGAATACAGCCTCTGGTTTTTCTTCTGTATTCCATTGTTCAGATATACGAAACCCCAGCACCCACACCAAGAATGAAGCTGGTCCAATAGGAGACAAGGATGGGCCAGTGTCATAGCATGAAAAGCCTTAGATCAGTTAAACTTACTAGTTTAATGAAGCAAGCCCAGCAGCCATTGCCAGAGCCAACTCTAAGAGCTCCACCCAGCAACTTAGCCAGACAGCGATTATGGGCACAATACCCACGTAAGTTCAGTGGCCTCCCACTGTCTTCTCAGATCAGAAGGCCACCTGTGATTAAGGACAGCTTAGTGGCTGTGATTGGCCAGAGGTCAGCTGTCTGCTACAGCTCCTATGTGGGATTTCCTGTTGATTCTGTAACTGAGTTAGCTTGCAGCTCCTTAAGGGGCTTGAGTCCCGAGGGTTAAGATGGACAAGTGACAGATGCCTGGGATAACTCTGAGGAGAAGAGGAAACTACAGAGGGGGGAGATTCCCCAGGGTGAAGCTGTCACTGTCCCGGCAGCCATGAAGATTCTAGAGAGGGACTCCTGTGCCCCTCCCGTTGGCCATCCAGTTATGGACACCACCGGCTCTAAGGCTTTGGGACTTCCCTGAGTCTCAAGGTGGGGGAAGGGAGAAACAAAGCTTTGATGCTGGCAGAGGAGGACGCATTTCTGCCCGCTGCAGCTGAGATTTCTCTCGGAAGACTCACCACACTGCAGTGGAAACCATGATGGACAATGGACTGCACTCTGACCAAGACTTGTCTTTATCTCAACTAAAATACCAGGTCAGGACCACTGATGTGGGCTTTGGGGTCGAGGGTTCCCTCTTTATCTGTTGCTCTTCTCTGGGCAGCCACATTGAATAAACCTCCCCTCTCCATTTCCCACGATTACGTGTTTATTCAATTAAAACATTGAGCCAGCTTTTCAGGGCTGCTAGTTTATGCTCTACAAACTCCAGTAACAAGAAGTCCTAGGGGACTGGAGAGATGGCTCAGTGATTAAGAGCACATATTGCTTTTCCACAGGACTCCACCTTGGCTCCCAGCACCCATAGCAAGTGACTCACAGTCACTTCAAGCTCCGGCTCTAGAGGGATATGGTACCTCTAAGCCCCCAAGGCCACCTGCACACATGCACACATGTATACATAGCCCCCCTGCCCCGAAATAAAGGCTTAAAACAAAAACCATGTCGTGGAAGTCTAACACTCCAGACTATTTACAGGGTGGGACAGGTGGAAGAGGGGGAGGAACTGCTAGCCAATAGGCAGCCGTGTCCAGTACTGAGGATAGCAGGTTAGTGGTGCAGAAGGTAGCATTCCACTAAAGGACTCAGCAACAGAACACTGTTGCCACTGGTGGAGATCAGGGAGCCGAGAGTGGGCCAGGAAATACACAGTCTGTTAGGAAGAAGAGAGACGGTTTAAGGTATTTGGCTGTGAGGAGCAGGAGTGAAGATCATTTATACGGGAGGACCTGGAGCTTGAGGCACCAGCTGATGAATCATTCTTCATGGGCAAAGTCAACAAGTAACCCCAGTGCACGGACAAGAAAAGGCACGTTTTGGTAGAATGCCATGTAGTGTATGGCAAAGCCTTCAGTCTGGAATTGTTTCAAAGGAATTGTGCCTCTGGTGGACTTGGCAAGTGAATCATTTTCCAGGTCAATTTGGTTCCGAAACTGACCTGATAAAAGCACAAAAGTATCTACCTTTACTCAGCTGTAAAAACACCCAGCTGTGTTCCAGAGGAATACACAGAGTGGAAAAACTGGTGGTGGGACATTTTCTGGGATCATGGCTGCATTAGATATTTAATGTAGGTTTAGCTTTTACATTTGAACAATATTTATTAAACATTACAACATAGCAGTATCTTGCTAAATTAATAAGGACAGAAAAACTCAAAAATTTTTATGGATGCCCAACAATAATCAGAAGAAAGGAAGTTAAACTTTGGCTCTCTCTTTTTGGACATGCTATCCCTATGGAGGAAGAGCTAGAGGCCACAGGACCGGGAGCCATGACCATGACATCACTACGAGATTCATTTTGACAAGTATCCCCAAGTTACTCTGGGGAAAATTGTTACAAGGCATTGGAACTGATGCTAGAAGGCTTTTACCTTACCTGCCAGACCTGATACAACCAGCTATTTAGCTACCATACACGAGTAAACGCTGCCCCGAATGAGACCAGAGCTGCCTCATCCTGGACTGGATGCCATCAGACAGCTCTGAAGTTGGAGAAGATGCTGAACCTGCCCATCATGAGAGGGGCCACCTTGTTCAGCAGAAGAACTGAGGTTAAGGGGCTTGTGGGGGGGGGTGCCAGCATCTTGGGGGGCTGGAAACCACACAGAGGGAGGATTATTAAATGACACCCATCTATAATGTGGTATTTAAACTTTTAAATGATGAAATTCTTTAGTCTTGTCCCCATTAGAACTTTATATGTGAAGTCAAGTTTATAAGAAAGTTGTCACTGAAAAAAAAACCACAGGACATCCAACCTACCACAGTAAGGTAATTTTGATGAGATTGGTCAGTTGGATGAGTAATATCTGATCATAACTTAGACTATGTACAATTGGAAGCCAGCTGTTCTACCTACCAAGTGATAGAGGTGTTTAGGAAATTCCTGACAGCTAAAAACCAAACAAATAAAACCCGAAAAGTGAGAGTTTTCATACCTGTAGAGGTTTGGTTAAATAAATCATCTGCATGGTAGACTATTACACAGCCTTTAAGAGAATGGAAGGATGTGGACATGAGACGGCCGAAACACATTTATTTAAAAGCAAATGAAGAATATACTATCATCCACATGCAATCCACATGGAATTATGTTTGTAACTATACTATGTCTAAAAAGCTAGGCCAGCGCTGTGGCAATAGCTGCCTGGAGGGGGCGGAGGGAGAAATGAAGTCGAGGGCAAGAAAGGAGACATATTTTGTTTTGTTACATGAGCATATATTATATACTCAAGAAATGTTATTGTTGGAACCCTCCTCTTTGGGGGATGGGCTGGAGCTCAGTGGCAGAGCACGTGGCTGCCATATGCAATGGCCTGGGTTCAAGCCCTGCCACCACAAAAGCCAAACCAAATGAAACTAAGCCATGATCTTTATACCAACTCTGGTTCACCAATGTTGGAAACACATTTTGTCAAGTTGGCTAATTCCTAGACTATCTTAACCTGAACTTCTCTCTCTTTCAGTAGCAGACTTGAGTTTGGTTATTACATTTCACTGTGAATTATTTGTCAAGTCAACCATGTACCTGGCCCCAGAGTCTTCACTTGAAAACGATAAGCTTAGAGGAGAGGTGGCCTCCAAACATCGTTCCTTTGAATGATGCCATGATTATGGCTCTTTGTTGTGTATTCAAAAAGAAAAACTATGATTAGTGTGCTTTGGCTATCGGAAATGAGCAGGGCTGAGGAGATGGCTCAGGAGCTACAACATTTGCTGTTTAAGTGTGAGGGCCTGAGCTTGGATACTCAGAATCCAAGCAAAACTGGATGCAGTGGTTCATGTCTCTAGCCCCGGCGCTCACACGGTGAGACATGAGGCAGAGTCTGGAAGCGTGTGGGTCAGACATCTTGTTGGACATAGACTGTCTCAAACAAGATGGACGTCGAGGACTGACACCCAAGACCGACCGCCTGACCTCCAGACATGTGTCATGGCACATGCATGCCCACATACACATGAACACAGACACACAGACATCAGGCAAATAAAGAATCTTTGTGAGTCATTAAAAAAAAAGGACCCCTGTACAATTAATATTTTCACAAAACACTGCACTCCTCAACCACACTCCCTTTTATTTTGAAAATTTTAAAGCTTCTCTTTCATTTCTCTTCTGTCTTTGAAGCGCCACTGGAACAAAAGAAACAGACTCAACTGAAGAAATTTATTTACTTTTTCCCCTAAGTAGATAGATGACATAAGTATAGACAAGTTTCGATGCACAGGAAAACCCTCCTGTCCACCTTTCTTCTTCTAAATGGATCATCACAATAATTTGTTTTTACAAATTTTAAAACAATACACAGCTTTCTTGGGCTGAAGCAATTGCAAGACCGTATTGGTATTGGTATATTACAGCTACTTACAAGGTTTAAGAACAGCAATGGAGAAAAATAAGTTATTTAAATATTGATTTCATATACAGAAAGTGCAATGTTGTTAGTTGTCATATAACTTGCTTGACAGTTTGTTTTTCTTTTCTATCAATTTAAAAATCAAGATAACTTGGACGCAAGACAGTTAGACTTTTCTGGAACCTCACTCAGCCCGCACACAGCAATGACTTGGGAATCGACCTCAGCTCCGCTGCCGCTGTGGAACACACTAGGCTGTGTCGGGGACACACTTCTCACAGAGGAATCATTTCCAATTTCATCCACACCTGGGGTCAGGACAGAGAAAAGGGCCCCCAAATATGCAAGGCCATGAAAAGCTATTTGCTCTCATCATCTGGGAATGTAAATAGAAGTTTGGGCAGCTGCTTTCTCTGCAGACAGCTGAGACGCACAAATCACACACATTCTGGGTAGCTACCTGAGCCGAAATGCCTTTCCAGCTTTCTTTTGTGCTTTCCAAAGACGACAAGTTTCACTGTCACTCAAAATTCTGTACCAAATGCAACTGATCAAAACTGGATATTGCTAAAGCCTGCCACCTGTCCACTAACAGCCCCAGACAGTCCCAGGCCACCTCAGGGCCACACACCAACATTCAGGCTCTACTCAAACCAAATGAACTGTTAAAAGCAAAGGAAAACCAAACAAACACTACAGATATATTGGAAGGAAGAGAGAGAAAGAGAGAGAGAGAGAGAGAACCACCTCAGCCCCTTCAGACATTCACACTAAATTCATGGTCCCTGAATTTATTTTCCATGCAAAGGCAATGATTTCCAGAGTGATTAAAAAATATTGTTTGGCATTCTCAAGACCTCTGGTGCTAGTTTGACTGAAAAGAAAACCCTACACTGAGAATGGACTAAAACTTGGAAGTTCACATGAGATTTCTCCTTCTTCCTTGGAACCTCTAACGTGACTTTTTTCTTGTCTCTTTACTCAGCTAAAATCGTGAGCAGAATCTGTTACGATGTCAGGCCAGGGTTACATCAAAAGCATGAGGAGATGCCTGTTTCTGAACACCAGTCCCACAACAGCCTGTGAAACAACCCGGATGCTGTAGCTGGCTGAGAATCCTGCATCCCCATCCACGAGGTGGGCTGGGCTACAACCCAGGGGGTCAAGCATGAGGTCTTTCTTAAGAGTCCAATAGGAATCCGGGGGCTTTGCCTTTTTAGTCTAACTTGTCTCTACTTCTTCACGTGGCATCTTATAGAAGGCAAGTGGAACTGAGGAAACTGTTATTTTAAATGCATACCGAAGTGTGAAAAATAAAATAAAATAAAAAAGACATCACCTGAGAATGTCCCTTTCCTCAGAGCCAGGGGATTCAGCCACATGAAGCCTATGCTTGGGATGGCTTTGTTATTAAGAAAATCACTTGCCCTCCTCTCCTGAGGGAAATCATGTTTCAATAACCTAGGGAAATATCAGAGGACTTTTGAACCAGGCCTTGTGTTCAAAGCGCCTCTGTGAGAACTTGAGACTTCACATAATGCTTGAGATGTGAAGGAAAAACACTGCATGGCAAACTGATGGCGCCTGGGCATCTGTCTAAGTTTGCCGATTGCTAGGAAACCAGACATCAGACAAGAAGAGGAGAGATTACACTGAAATCACAGCTGGAAGAACAGTTGAAAAGATGCAGGGTTTTACACACAGCCAATGTGGCTTCTCTGGCTCCATGATGAACCTTTGTTCGAATTAAAATAATTATCTAAGTAACAAATGAGAGATAAAAAAACAACTGTAGAACTGGCCAAAAAGGAAAAAAAAAAGTAAAACAAACAACAAACAAACAAACTGCATGTAACTACTTCCCTTTTTAGAAAAAAAAAAATCTTTCCGAAATACGCAACACAACAACGGCTTTCTGCCGAGGTGATCCACTAGCCGGTGACCGGGTTTTGGAATGGGTGTGGCCGGGATTCCACATAATGCTGCACCACCGTGGCCACCGTGGCACCATGGCCACCACGACGGCCACTCACTAGAGAGAGTGGGATGAGGGCAGTTAGACATGTGCTCACGTGAACATACGCGCCCATCCGTGAGTGCAGATGGACTTGTACTGAAATCGTAGTTAGTTTAAAAGCTAAAAGTCAACATAAAATGTGTGCCTGGTAGTCACCCCTGTCAAATAAGCCACGTTAGAACGAGACTGTTAAAAAAAAAAGGCTATTTTTGCTGAAAACACCCCCAATACGTTAGATGGCAGTCTAAGCTGAAGATCTGGAACTAAGGTTAAGGGTTGCGGACACTACATAGATAACTGATTAAAAGTTTATATTAAGGCAAATAAAAGCTAATTGCTAGGAAGCAATTAAAATGTCTCTTGTTTATCTACAGGAGAGTAGGACTGTCCTGTTCTTGGTGTAGTCAGCTGTCCTCACTTCTGAACAGATGAGGAGGGTCCATAGTGTACAGTAAGTCCAGAGTCTGTTGCTTTGGCCTAGCTCACTCAGCCCATCGGGCTCCGGCATCCAGCGGGGTGGCCGACAGATGGGCAAGGGCACCATCAGACACGAGCGGGCTGCCTTGCCCTCTCCTTCTAGCCCTCTGCCAGCACAAAGACAGACTGGATCCACAGTGTTTGCAGGAAGTTGGCATCTTGGCTCTTCTGTGTCTGAAAAGAAAACTGAGTGCTTGTCTTGCCTTTGGGGGTCAAAGAGAACCACACTGATTTCCTCGGGGTGGAGGGGTCCTTTTTTCCTCGGTTCTGGTACCAATCCTGATCTGGGAGGCCCATGTGGGGACTTTCCTTCTAGATCAGGTCAACCCCAGCAGATTTAGAGGGATTGCATCAGCTTCGTAAGCACAGTGGAAGGCTGGCTCTTGTCCAGGGAGGGCCATGGCAGGCCTGGCTACATGGCCTCAGGGCTTGGTGGCAGTTTGAAGAGTCTGGCTGCGGACATGAGCTTCCTTATGTGTCTCTCCTCTGTGATGCCGGCCTCCTGGAGGCAAGTGGGGGACAGGGAAGGCACTTGGCTCAGCATGCTGAATCCTGCGTCAGAAAGGGTGCTGGTGTACATGGGCAGGCCAATGGAAATGAGCCAATCCGACACAGAGGCAACACATCCAGGAGAGAGGGGCTTTCTGCAGATTTCCGTCAGCCCACCACTTGGGATCTGGGTAAATAAGGAAAGTCAAGTCATGAAGATTGCACAGGTACCATGAGAGGGTTACTTTCTGTTGACTAAGAGGGACAGGACTGAGCTATGCCACGGCTAAGAGATGTCAAACATTAAAAACTCTGCTCAAAAATGAGATAGATTTTCAAGGAATTATTCTAGAAAATTCCAGAAGGAATATGGGATTAGATCAAATCCCAGTTACGTGCGTAAGGCTCCAAATGGTAGGCATTTACATATGTCCCGCTATTTTTGTCTCCATGAAATCCTTTAACGAAGGAGAACTGCAGAGACAAACAGGCATGTCCGTGTCGAAAAGGGTGTTCAATGGGTAGGGTTTTGTAAAGTGTCACTTCTACTGTATTTGACCCTATAGTAACAACCAGAAAATTAAATATTTAAATGTACACGGTTAGTCAACAGCTTAAAATATAATAATATCCAGAGTTGACTAGGGCAGAGAAACGGATGTTAAAACCTGATTGGTAGGTACAGAGAAGGTTGTCTTTCAGAAGAAGATGTGCAGGGTGCCAAAGCCCACACAAAGTGTGTAACTGTGCATGTACTCATGTTCATGGAGGCGCACAGCATGTGTGGAGGCCAGAGGTCAACCTTCCACGTCCTTACTTAGGAGCTGTCCATCTTTTATTTTGGAACAGGGCTTCTGGCTTTCATTTGGAACTGGCTGTGAGCTCCAGGGATCCACTCGTCTCTGCCTCCCTAGCGACACATAAGGGTGACAAGCATGGGCCATGACCTGTGATTCTCTTCCCACAGGTTATGGAGGTAAGATCCGGGTCTCATGCTTGTGTGTTTTGCTCGCTGGGCCATCTCTCCAGCCCTGATTTTGTACAATCTTGATGAAGTGAACTCTCATAAAAATATAGAAATCTTCAGATATTATTGGGAAGTCCACAGATATATTAAAGAAAAAAAAACCAAAAACAAGCTGCTTTTTGCTATATCATTTAAAATAAAAAACTAGGAGAAAAAACCCTAAACATTTATTGATACATAATTGGCTAAACCACAGAATATTGACTTAATAAAAACCTTGAAATCTTGGTAGTAAGAAAAATATTTTACTAAATCAGATTTGTGATCTCATAAGTAAAAACAGCGAGGCTTAAAACTGTGCATTTCCTATTTCACATGTGCACAGAAATGACCCATTGAAATTGAGATGTAAAAGTTTTATATCCTTGGGACATACAGCCTTGGTGTTTGGAGAAATGCAGAATATCTAACCCAAACTTCTTAACACATATTCCTTCCTTCCCACTCCACAGACCTTTCTTTCATAAAGACGGCTCAGTGTCTTCCGAGTATATAACACACCGATGTCAACTGCAGTTCTCCTGGGGTGCACACAGATCCTCTGAACTTACTCCTCTTATTTAACTAAAGTGGTCTTAGCCTGAGCATCCTACCATAATGCCTGCAATCCCAGCATTCAAGAAGCTGAGGCAGGAGGTTCACAAATTGAAAGCTAACCTGAACTACACAGTGAGACCATGCCTAAACAAGCAAGCAAACAAACAAACAAAAGTCAGTGCTGTGGCTCAGCGGCAGAGGCCTTTTCTAGCATGTATAAACCCCTCCAAAACACAAAATCAAAATCTAAGCAGACCATGTTATTTTCTTCCCAGGTGCCTTTTCCCAGGGCTCTAGCAAGCCCTTGTGCTGCTAACACTTGCCAGCCAGGGTCTTGTAACTACATGTACTACAGAAAGCTATGGGTTCCTCCCCCAAAATGTGGGTTGCTCACCGCCATACGATGCTGCTTCCGAAGCAGCTTCACCCGGATCTGGTCCATATTGGTGGCAACGTCCCTCTCAGGCTGGTCTAAGTCTTCGGCATATCTCTGCACCAGAGCTTCAGGGATCCCACAACGGCCATGCTGCCAGGGGAAAGAGGAGTGGGTCATGAATGCTGGTGCAGGCATTCTCCCACCTAAGATCCAACAACTGTGGAGGCTTAGCTCTCAGAAAGTAACACCAAGGGTTAGTTCAAAAGGAGCACGTCCCATTTATTACTGGGACGGACAGTTGACAAGGAGCATGCTTACATCTTCATCTTCCAGACACCAATAAGCTCTAAATATTTCAAAAGAGAACCAAGACAACATGATCCTCTATTTTTCCGATGCCTGAAACTCGCTTTTACAAAACTCAGTGCCTTCGCGTGGCTGAACATGGTCCCCTAATCTGTGGAAAGCCAAACCATTACTCCACAGATCCTATCTGCCCTTCATCTGAGAAGACACCACTGTCACACCAGGACACATTTACTGTACAAGTCTCCCTATTTCCCCCTCAGAGCTACACAGTCATCAATATCAAAGGGGACAGGGGCTGTTCTTAGAAGGCACTCATGATCATAAGAATTTAACGACAAGGACTCTTGGGAACATGTTATGACAGAAGATGCATTTCCTGAAGAAAAGCACAGCCACTTCTATTATCACCGATTTGTCTTCAAAGTCGCTTTGGTGTCGGTACATTCTTTTTCTTTTCTCTTTTCAAACAGGACCGTATTTCATCACAGATATGAATGGTTTTGGTGCATTAGGGTTTTCACATCAGGCCTCCCAGCTCCTTAGCGTGTAATTGCTGTCGTACACCAGAACAGGACACTGAACGGGAAGGCTCGACAGTTTTCTAGGTATGCTCCCATCAACTGTATTTGCTTACAGCAATCTGACAGGGAGGAGATAACACGGGTTATTTGAAAACCCCAGTTGAACTACACAGGAAGGAACACACACGCTGCCGTGGGCTATGTACCCTAGGTTCAGGTCTCTCTTGCCCATTACACCAACTCATTAGTGAACCAGTTCTGGTACTAATTGTGCTTCCTGATAAGGGCAGCTGCCAAAAACTAAAACCAAGCAAGAGGGAAAGAAAACCATGAAGCTGCATTTGTACTGAATCCTGGGGTAAAGGGTACATTTCCCGCTCACAGAGGCCATAAGTAGAATGTGCCATGCTGTCTGCACAGCACCTGTGGCCGGCCTTCCCCTTACCTGGCTCTCATCTGAGAAAAATAACAGTCAGAGGCCCTGAGGCCCAGGCCTTGGATACCTTATCAGAGTAGGGCTCCTCGGTGAGATCAATGCCCTCAGCTTGCAGCTTGTTCTCGGTGAGCATCTCCAGGTCCACGCCCCGAACACAGGAAACCTTCCTGCTCAGCGCTGGGCCCAGCTTCACACCGTGCTCTTGCAGGCTGGTGCTCTCGGGCAGCTCCGCCAGCCAGGGTGGAGGTCTTGCACAGGTTGGGCTGCTCGGCTCAGTCCCCGAGGGAGGCCTGGGCTCCTGGGGAGAGGGGCAGTCACAGGGGCTGACGGGACTGGCAGGGCTGGCCTTCTTCAGCGGCAGGGTGGGCGCCTCCAGGCTGGGGACCAGGTTCAGGCCATTGGCCAGGCGCTCTCGACTCTTCTTGGCAGGCACAGGTGGGGGCTGTGATGGATGTCTAGGCTGCGTCCTGGTCTCAGGGGCGCTCTGCTCCCCATTTACCCCTTCTTTGGTGCCCAGGGGGTGGTGGTCATGTCCTTTTCTGTGACCCTCAAGAGACGTCCTTATTAAGCCAGGTTTAACTGGAGGCTGAACCTCGAAATTTCTGGGAACACACTGAGGAGGAGATATGCCAAGATTAGAGGTCACTGTGGGGCCATCCAGTTTCTTAGCCATCATTTTTGGGGGGTCGGAAAATCTCTTGCTTTGGGTCACAAGCATCACGTCTTCCGCAGTAGGATCTCGGCCTCGGGGCAGAGCCTCGGAGGAACAGGCAGATGTCTTTTGTGGCACTTCTGGTACATTTTGAGGACAGGCTTCCTGTACCTTGGTAGGTACATCCTTGCCCGCGGCATCAGCGTCTCCCTGAAGATCATCCAGGGAATGGGATCGGGGCCAACTTTCCACAGACTGAGGACCCTCCAGGGTTTCACAGCTGCGACAGATGGAGACAGGGAGGCTCCTTCGGTTTTTATTCAAACCAGTCCCACAGGGCACATCACCGCGCTTGGCAATGTCCGGGGCTAGACCTCGGCCCAGCCTGCCCTCCTCTCCCTGCTGGCGCACCTCCACTGATTTTGTTAAGGGCAATGTTGGGTAATTGCCTGGCTGGCTCCTGTTGAAAGACTTTAAGTTGGACTCCGTGGATGACTTGGTAGACAGCACGCTGGGTTTTTGAGTTTTGCCTTGAGAGAAAAAGATATTTTTACAACCACGTTTTAAAGTCAGTGACATGACTGTACAAACATGGGCGAGTAGGGGACATAATTCCTGCATCAACAAAACTTCACTTAGAACACTGAAAAATGTAGGGTGGTGAGGGACCCATTTTTATTTTTATAAAGAATTCTGGTCTCATTAAAGTACTTATATTGGTGGAAACGAATTGGTTACATGGAAACGATATTTTACACCAAGCAGAAGAAGCTGAGGGTTAATGTCTATTCCAAGCTGCACTCAGTATATAAGGTTGATTGGCTATGCACGCCCTACTCAGAAACCAAACCATAAGATCTGTTTGGCGGCTTGACTTTCTGAAGTCATGGCTGAACTGATTTCTTAGAGCAGGTTCTATGAGTGGTCCCCACAATGGGTGATTAAAACAAAACAGCACGCAAGTCATCCTTTCCTTGACGCTATTCTACTTGAAGATATTTACACAAGAACGACAAGGAGGCAACTTTGATACTGACCGGTAAACAAGCCGAAGAGAGTGTTTTACCAGAGACCATCTACAAAATACTTACTCGGATGCTTCTAGTGCTGCAACTGCTTAAAGTGAATTGCTAGCTTGTTAGTTGAACATCAGCCAGACGTAACCCAGCAATCTGACAGCTCCTGAATTATATTTACAGTGGCAGCTACTGTGTGACAAGCTTTACTGGGAACGTGCTGTGACTATGTAGGCATGTGTGTAGCACAGGCAAGTTCATGCTCACTGACTATGTAAACATGTGTGCAGCACAGGTAAGCTCATGCTCATTGACTACGTAGGCATGTGTGTAGCACAGGCAACTTCATGATCACTGACTATGTAGGCATGAGTTTAAGCCCGGGCAATCTCATGCTCACACACACACACACACACACACACATCAATGGCGCTTTGTCTCTTCTTTTGATAATGACATATGTTGTGTCCCTAGTAGCTGGTCTGATAAATCTGAGAATACTCCAGGTAACAGAACATCTGAGCCACGTGATTAAGTTACTCTAGAAAAGGATAAGAACACCACAACTCTTTGTCAGGCTTGGAAGGCATAAAAAATGGCTGTGTCTAATCACTGAAAAGCTAGCATATTATTAATATAACTAAGAGGTTCCTCCCCACCAACCTATCAGTAAACATCCTGAACTCAGTATTTTAATTTAGAATTCTAACTCTACCCCCTTTGAGCTATATCACCCTTTCAGTGTGATCCGCAAAGAGCAGCAGGGAGAAATCAGGCTGTGGATCCATAGGATAGGGAGAGCAAGAAAACGGGTTGGACGGTGCCCATGCAATAAGGGAAATAGCTAGCTGCTTTAGGGCAAACAGAAGGCTTTCTTTGATAAAAAAAAAAAAAAAGTTTCTCTGTGAGGCAGTATAGATGAAGGAAATGGAACAGAAAGAAAGGCCCGGGGCGCTAGCAGAACAAGTGGTTTAGCCTTCATCAGCAGGGAGAAAAAGAGTCTTCATTCATGATTTCACAGCTTTCTAAGCTTCCTCAAACCTCAAACTGATAATATGAAGTGTTTCATGCCAAGCATAACTACAGACCCTAAGGCTGGCAGACAGTTCTCTCCTCAATTGGACTTTTTATTAACGAGGCCATCCTTTTTGATAAGACCCCATTCAGCATATGAAATATTTCACATCCTGCAAAGCAGAGGCCTGGCCAAATGGCATGTGTCCTCTATGAAGAGGTTCATATTGCAAACCCTGTCCTACCTGGATTTCTCCACCATTCAACGGCAACACACTAGCCCCTTCTTTGGAGGTCCCTATTCTGTTGCTACATGGAGATATGGCCCACAGTTACGACTGAATGTATTGGCTACCATCCCGTTTCTCATTAACAGAAGAATCACCACAGCTAAATGGAAAAGGGACGCTTCAGAGAGCACACCATATGAAAGCTTAAAAGTCAGGTGAAATAGAAAACCATTAACACTCATGGAGTACAAGCTTTGGAAATATGTTTTCCTCTCATTACCTCCCAATATAAACCACATATATATTAATGCCACGTTCACATTCTGCTTCATATGGAAAGAGCCCTGACTTCCCCTGAAATCTAAGCACGGCTCACCAGGGGATTTCATCCAGTTCGCCAATAGGTTTTCCTAAGTTCTTCTGGGCATTAAACCCTTTGGCAGTGCTATCTTCCTTTCCGGATTTACCAAGCCAGCACTGCTGGGGTTAATTTACCAGACTGCTTCAGCATACAGAAAAGTTACTAAAAGAAAAAAAAAGCCTCCCAAAACTACCCAAAGATTTGCTGTTTGCTAAAAATGATGGCGTGCTGGGCTCCTAGATGGGTTTATGTTGCATTGACCAAGGCTATCTAAAAGTTAAGCATCAGAGGACCTGCTTATCTTCCAAAATTGATAGAACATGCTGGGTGGCAGAGCTTATGGGTACATCTCTAGGTTCCCATGATGCTTCGACATCAGTGTGAGGTGGGCGAGATGCCAATGCAGTGCTGAGGTTACTCTAAGAGTACGGTTGGTAACTGAGAGTAAGCTCCTCATGAGAATTTGAACCCAGCATTTATTTGCCTTATCTTAGAACTGGTTTGGGTACCCCCCCGCCCAAAATAACTCTTCCATGTTTGTTTTTAAGCATGATTTGCATAAATAAACACATTTTTATGTTTAAGATCCAACAGACACACGTGAAGTAAAGACTACAGTAACGTTACTAATGATTCTAACCTGACCATATGGAACGTGTTGATTTCTACTGCGTCCTACAAAACCATTATCCATGGGTCACTAAATTAATTTCACAACCCACTAACAAACTGCAACCTATAGTTTAAGATGGCTTGCTTCAGTACATGTGAAAAAATAGCCTAACCTGTTACTACCAGATGAGAATTCCAACAGCTGCTGTATGCTATGGAACCAGGGTATGTTTTCCTATCGTCTTCAAGTGTCCAACAGAGATTTAGGACATGATGGCAGTATGAACTCTTTACTACCGTTTCTAATCTTATAATAATAGGAATTCAGGGCACACAACAGGAAGCCACAGTCACCTGCCATGCCTTTTACCCTTCCTTCCTTATTCCACTTAAGACCTTGGTTCTGTATGGAGGAGGCTTTAGGAGTTTTATATCATCCGTTTCCCAACTATTAGGAGAGAGAAGCCACAAATAAGACACGTGGCCCTTCTAGTCACCCTCTCTAGGGGCAATTGCTTCCAGAATTGGGCTTTGCGGCTACAACATACAGAATATGGCTGCCAGGGTACCCTTGATGGATGGCCGACGTGGTAAATTGTTTTCCTTATGGGCCTAATCATTCCCAGCACTGAGATGTTGGTGGTTACTATGTGAAGAAAAGGGCACAAGAGACACACAATTTAAGTTTTATGGCCGCAGGTATTTTAGACAGAATTTATAAACTTCACGTAGCAGCCAGGAGGAATGAGCACAGATGCTAACTGAAGAGTGGTGGGGGGGGGGAGAGGCCAGAAATGGAAAGATGACCCGTAGCTTCATTGCCATCCAAGAATCGAGCCTTTGGAGAGGATATTCTTACATATTTGAAGCTGGGAATTGCTGAAGCTTGTTCTAGAGTTTAGGGCAAACATTACCATTTTCCAAGTGCTCGCTGCTTTCATAGCATCCGGAGTCTCGTGGGGAACATCCGCTCAGGCCTTGGCTGTCCACCAGCAGCTTCTCCTGAGACCCAGACTGGTCACTGTTACCTGGGGATGAAGTACACAGCGTGGTGTCACCAGGAGCCCCAAAGTCAGTCAGATTTTCATCCTTTGCTACTGACACCCGTGCTTAAGTCTAACTAAAGTGAAAATGAGCTAATGAAACCAGAACACTTCTCCTTCAAGGAGTGCATCCACCGTGTGAGGATAAAGTTGGCGACAGAGAGCCCAGGGTTGAAATACGCCGATAACCCCCAAGCTATCCAAACAGTGGCAAACTGAAGCCACGGGGACAGAGGAGAAATGCAGAGTGTGGTACTGGCAGCGAGGAAGGCACGGCCGAGTGATGACACTATCAGTAAGGAGCAGTGTGAGTGAACACGGCTTGTGCTAGGGGGACAGGGTCATGTGATTTCAGACACCTGGATGGCTTGCACTTCAGCTCATTTATATTACAGGCTCTACAAACTCGGGAGCTTATATAAAAGTGTTGGATAAAATATTGCTCTATTAGCATTGGAGAATATTGTTGGCCCGTGGTAACAATATGTGCCTGTTATATTGCCTCGGCCAGAGGAAGGCTGGTGATAGAGGAACAGCCACCGGGAGGAACAGATCTTTTGTCTTCTGGAGTGTTGAAGGTCTCTGTTCTTTTGACCGGTCTCCCTTTCCCTTGGGTAAGCATTTTCTATTCCCTGCATCCAGAGAGTGAGAAAGGTGTTCAGGAGACCCTCGGACTGGCAAATGGAACAGTCCCAGCTTGAGCAACCCATCCAAAAAGGAGCATCATTATTTAAATAAGCATCATTATTTATCAATCAGACCCCGGTGAGGGCTGGGGAAAATCAGGAGGCTAGTTAACTATGTTGTTTCAGGGAGGCTCCCTGGAGTAAAACATGAGGGAAACAGTGTGCACATTCAATTCCCAGGCAGCATCACTGTGTCTTCTAGACAGGGAGCCCAGGCCACTGAGGTTTCCTTACACACACCGCATCTTTGGATAATTATGTGGAAAAAAGAACTTGGTCACACAAAACAACAACCAAGCGAACACTTTCTACATAAATAGCTAGTCTCAAAGACAAATGGCTTTAATTTATTTTTTCTTTTCCTTTGCCTCTCACCTACCCACACCAACCACACACACAAAGAAAAAAAAAGAAAAAGAAATCAATAAACCAGAAATATGATGCCTCTTCTCAGATCATCAGAATAAATGTGAGGCTACGGGCTATGATGTCAGGCATGTGCTGGTGGGGTCCCCATTCCCTTTACACGGCCTGCCTGTCTTTCTCAAAGGGAAAGCGTATGATGCCACAGAGTCTGTCAGAAAAACTTCTGAAAGTATAGCCCCAAAAGAGTGCTAATTACCAAATGATTAGTGAGAGATTAACAAATTAGAAGCACATGAGCAAATACCACCCTCTCCCCCCCCCTGCAAACAACCTCACACTGGAACATTCTACAGTGATGTTCTCATCCTGTGGAAGAGCCTGTGGATTTGGACTGGCCTTTGTTCTTGTCTAGCATGCTATTTAGGAAAATGATACTTGCAAATGAGGGCTTTGAGCTGTCTTTTGCTACCCAGGAAGAGGGATCACTCATGTGTCCCCAGTGCCAACAGTTCAGTGTAGCAGACGGAGCAGCAACACAGACTGCAGAGTGCCTACTAGGGCATAGAAAAGAGAACACAGGACTCCTGCGAGGTTGAGAAGTGAATTCTGGGGCCCCGCCTTACCAGGCACTATTAAATCCTGTCCTTACAGAAAAGGGAAGAATTTCTCTCATGCCTGAGAACCATGGCACAGTTCACAGTCACGTGGGGCACATACAACACGGGGCTAGAGCACCATTTTCACAAGGAGGGAGAAGGGTCTTGTACGTCTAGACCCTTCTCCTACACTTGCTAGCATTAATGCCAACAGAGAAAAGACTCAAGACAGAGAGAAGCCAGTTGTCAGTCAAACAAGATCAGAAGGGCTGGAGTCCCATTTGGTCACAAGCTAAAGGGACTCAGAATGCTGGGTGTAAAGCTCTCCCCTACTCCAGCCACTCACTCAAGTGTGACAGGATTTGCAAAGACACTGAGTTGCTCGAACATCAAAAGCGATGGCACATAAGTGCACACACCATTTTCTAGAGAGCAGTTTCCTTGGAAATGGGAGGGGGATGGGGTTCTTGGGGAAGCCCCTTAAAAGGGTTTATAGTATTTCCTATATGGACTGTTTGCCGCCCCTGAATTCGCAAAGTACTTCTGCACACAGCTGTTCAGCTTTTCTCTGTGTTTCCTGCATGCTTCAAATAATCTTTAATTAGAAGTTTTATATATATAAAAGAACACCTCCCTTCTTTTAGGGAGGGTCTCTCCCTGTAGCCAAGGCTAGCCTAGGCCTTTCAGTAATCCTGCCATACTTGTGTCAACAGTCAGTTCCCTGGGAAACGGTAAGTGGAGACTCCAGCTGTGAGCCACCATGCCCAGAAGGATTGTTTCTATTGAGCAGCACACCTAACAGTGGTTAAGATGGCAAACGATATGGTATATTTTACTACAATATATGTATATTTCATTACAATATTTTTTTAAAGGTAAACCATTTTAAGGTCTTTTTTCATTTAGAGGATATAAAAGAGCTGACAATCTTCTCCAAATGGAAGGCTGACTGCAGGCCTCCTTTCCATGTCTCTTGGGAGGACACCAGCTGGGTCTGGCTTCCAAGCAATGCTAGAGATGATGTATTAGTTTCAGTGGAAGTGTGAGCTGGAACAGTACAAGATATTCCCACATTTCTCTGGGAACCTTACTAGTGCTCAATGTCTCGACTGCCTACAAACCGAACTCGGCAGAACAGTACTGGGTTTCTCCAAGTGACGGAGGTACCTGGAGGGAGGTTTTTCTTCATTACAATGACTTTAACTGCATTGGATGGGAAGTCTTACATCACTAGGCTACATCTGGATATGATCTCTCAACACCAATTAGAAGCACCGAGCCCCGAAGCCTTTGTTTCAGGATCAATAAAAGGAGATGCTATTTTATGTATCAGAGAAACTACAAACAATGGAAACGCATAGACCCAAAATGGGATTTATAAAGAAACAAGGAGTCCATCTGAGTCTTCCATCACGGCAGATAACGATATCCTATAAAACGATTCTGGTACAAATCTTACTTAGGATATGTGCCTAGGACAAAGGGGTCTGAGCCAATGTGTTATGTCAAACTCGGCTCAGATCCCTGCCGATGTGTAGGATTTAGCTTTGCTCTTCTGACATCTAAATGAAACAGGAAATGTAACAGATGATGTATATAAGCCAGCTGTCCTCCATGGTTGTGGAAGAGTAAATGGCAGATAATACAGAGCAGATGCGGTCCAGGGGAACAGATGGTTCAACTTTAATTCATATTGATAGAGCAGGTCAGCCACACCGGTCACTATGCAGGCTGTTTACACATAACCTGGCCAGAGACCCCAGGGTATCTCTAGAAGGTCAGATGTTAGAGAGACCGGGTCACAAAACACCACAGCAGGTCATACCCACCTGCGCCCCCCACCGCCCGAAGCCTAGACCTGAAGGATGCCTGTTTACCTCATATATTAGTTTCTTCTCCTGAGGTTGTGATAAAGGCTCTGATCAAAGCAGTTGAAGAGTTTATTAGGGGTGTGGGGGAAAGTCCATCCTGGTGAGCAAACCATGGCTGTGGGCACTTGAGCAGTTGGTGACATGGCAGTCACAGTCAGCAGACAGAGATGAATGTGAGTACACGGTTCACACTCTCCTCTATTTAGTCCAGGACCTCAGCCCATGCAAGGGCGACACCCCCAGCCAAGGTGCGTCCTTCCACCTCAGTGGCCCTCATCCACCCACTCCTTCAAAGGTATGCTCCAAAGCTAATTTGTTCTAGAGAATTTCCTCACAGATGTGTCCAAAGGCTGGGCTCCTAAGTGATCTCAACGTCAGGCTGACATCGACTAAGGTTCAGAATTCTATTGATAGCGATAGCATTCCTTCCTGTTTCTGGTTAATTTAAAGAGTGAATTTACTGACACAGTTGCTTCCTTTTCTCCTGGGTCTTATGCATCCAGTAAATACAAATGTTCCTCAGTTTACAACTGTATGCTCGGATAGTATAAGCTAACATGCACACAACAGCCCGAATCCGCTGAACGTCCCAGTCGGCAAGCTGGGACAGTGTGGAGTGTAAGCGGCTGCCCATCATGACCTCAGGCTGCCCAGGGGCTCCAGCTCAGCACTGGAAGCTTACAGACGGCACATCCCTTGCCTAGAAAAGGAATGGGACTCAAAATTCAGAGTATAGTTTCTACCAACTGTTAATTGCTTCCCTGGCATCAGAAAAGCAAGAAAATCCTAAGCGAGGGACCATTTATAATACGTAACTCTTCCCCATCATTAACCATGGTTTTGGTCTGTCTTTCAGTGACAGAAATCCATTAGCGACTGGTACCCTGGAAGTACAGAAAGAAAACGCATTTGAATTCAAGAACTGGAAAGGATATTTCCTCGATGATGAATCAGTGTAAGAGGTGGGTTTGTTTGTGTTTTTTTGTTAGACTGAAGAATAAAGAACATGATAAGCCCGGCTTAGCAGAGAACAGCAATGGACACAATAAAAACCGTGCATGCCCTGAACTCTGTTCACAGGGTATGAAAATAAGCTCTCATATTTAGTTTGGGAATTCCTGCCCCACAGACTAACTTCAGAGGATATTTCCTTCCTTAACAGAAACTAATAAGCTTATTCAGTAGGAAAAAAAACCTCATGCTTCAGAAAATGATTAACTCTTAGATGGGCAAAGAGATGCCTAGGTCATCAGCCATTTTGTTGATGTTGTTTTGTTTACCCGGGGATTTTGATTGACCTGCTGAAGACACATTCCATCAAGAACAAGGTAGAGCCTACTGGTTCCCTGGGACAGCATGTTTTTTACCCCATTCTAGCAGGCATGTCCAGTCTGTGAACTGTCTTGTCATAATATGAAATTAACATATTGGCTTTAGAAAGAACAAGACCAACTGAGTGACTCCAGGGACCCTAAGGTGTGAACTTACTGTCGTATTCCTGTAACAGCTCCACCGCCGTCAAGAGCACTGCTCTGTGTTCTGGGTCCCTGATATTTAATTCATCTAAGTCTTCTTCCTCCAGGAGCTTGAAGGTGTCCAGGTCTTCATAGCCATTGAACAAGAAAGTAGGCATGTGTTCCTGTGAGGCAGAACAAGAAGATCAAAGTGAGTCCATGGCCTAGCCGTATGACGCATGTCCAAAAACTAGCCTGAGACCCCCCTCAGACTGTTTCCCATAATAACTTTTATGCTAATCAAGGGATGAGTTTCATTTGTAATATATTCGGTGGCTCACAGTCTTCCAGCCTAGTAGGCAGAGAGGGGTGTAGTGCTCACTCACTAACGGTTTAAGACGACACCTGGTGCACGCTGTGGTGGTGGATCCCATGCATTGTCACTGTCATTGTGTCCCAGACAGGAACTAATTCCTTTATTACCACATGGCCCATGGTGGGAAGACTCCTTTTACATTTGGAGGGCTTATTAAATTTCAACTTAGCAAAACCTCTGAATTTCTCTGGAGCAAAATGTTTTATAAGTTGAAAACCAGAATCTACTACTGTAGGAATAATCTTCTAGAGGCACTGGGAGTTACAACAAGGGAGAGGTAAGAAGGCGGGTGTCTCATGGTCCCGTGGAGGTGGCTGTGAACAGAATACTGATACGGAGCTTATGAGGTCGAGGGCAGCATTAGACTGTGGGTAACTCTTCCTGTAGAGTACTGGTAGTATTAATGAGTCACACTCGCAACATGACATAGGTCACTTGCCCAGGTTAGGGAGAGGAAAGGACAAAGACACACATACAACAAGCGTAATCAGTGACTGACTTTGAGGTTGATCCGATCCAGGAGATCCTCCACAGACGTCGGCTGGGGTGGTCTTCCCTTCCTCTTCCTCCTGGCAGGACGCTTGGGTTTCTCCTCTTCCTCGTTCAGCACATCCACGTAGATGAACTTGAACGTGCCGACTTTGTTGTTCAACAGGCCCATCCAGGTACCCATAGGTGGCTTGCTGATTATATCAATGATATCTCCTTTCTGCGGCCCAGGGAACAAAGATCTTCCCATTAGCCACATCTCTAAGCAGGAGCAATGACATAATTCAGATAGCTGGGGAAAATGCTACAAAATTCAGATTAGAATATTAGAATAGTCAGCTTCCTGCTTAAATTTTGTGTACGTTTATATGTAGGGGCCATGCAGATATGTTGGTGTGGCGTATGCATACGTGCATGTGGTGACCAGAGGTAAATGTCCAGTCGTTTTCTCCGTGGCATTCCATCTTATTTTTGAGACAGAGATTCTCGCTGAATCTAGACTTCATCAATTAGCTAGACTGACCAATAAGCTCCGGGGATTAGTCCACCTGTCTCGGGTTGCACCACCGTACCCAGCCTTTACACGGGTACTGGGGATATGAACTAGGTCCTCATGCTTTGGGCAACAAGCATGTTACTGACTGAGCCATCACTCCGGCTCCACAGGTCACCGTTCTGAATGACCAAGACAGGATATGATTGGGAGCTTGGCAGAGGACAGATAGAACACTTCTAACTGTGTTTGATACCATGCTGATCCCAGGATACAACCTTCCCTGCCTCCTGGTCTTCAGGGTCAGGTGGGCTTTGGCTGTCACAAACATTCTCAGTTAGGTTGCCTACCTTGACTCTTGGAACAGCATCCTACTCCTGGAGAAAGAGCTTGCCACCAGCCACAAGACGGTGTCCCCTAACCTGTGGCCACATCCTGCTCTAGGTCGAACTGCATCTTTAGGTTCCCTGTAAGCATCTCTGTACATATACAGGGCAGCTATTCCCTTCAGATAAAGGAAGCACAGAAGAAGGTCCATGGAAGTTCTAGAAGGAATCTGGGACCAAAAGCCAGCGCCAGGGAGGAAGTGGCGGTAATAGGGAGCTAATCTTCCTCATCCTTGACTACTGTCTGGTTCTATTTGTCAAGGTGGCCAAAACATGGGCTAGCCTGTATGATAAGTCTATACGCATCCAACAACAGGGAGGACAGAAACCCTCCCCAAGAGACAAGATAGCTTGGGTTAGTTGCCCAAGACCAGGGACAAGCTTACCTTGAGCTTCAGAGAGTCTGTGTCATAAGGACTGGGGGTGAAGTCAGTGTGCACTCGGGCACGGCCACAGAAGGGTCCCCGGTAGGGAGGCTCTTCATCATCACCATCTTCTGACTTGACACTTTCCCTGTTGCTGGTGGAGGAATCGGTGGTACTCACGGTCTGACCACCTGTACAGGGAGAACAGGATGAACAGGGATAAGCACAGCCTTCCCACGTAAGGAAGAGGAAAGGCACCATTAGAGCTGTGTATTAGAAGAGGCCCAGGAAGGGAAGCTATGAGCCACAGCAGTACAACAGGATCACCACTGGGCCATGCATGACTCTCTGACTGCTATCCTAACTTGATTGTTCCTTAGGTGACACGGGGCTCCCAGCACCTTATCCTCATGATAGGAATCCTTGGGCCATTGATTCAGCAGAGGACGAAGCTGCAATGTCAGGCCCTGGCCTTTGCCCATAGCACTTAGTGCCTCCAGTATGAGTTCACTATTTCTCCCATGTATTACAGGGAGGAACCAAACCTTGCAGTAGAGTAACTTGCCTGAGAGAGAACATAAAGGCCTCTTCCTGCTCACTGTTCTGCCAACACCACACATCGCTGGTCCTGGGAAAGCTTTACTTATACCTGCTATCAATATTTAGAATTCCTTCCCTTGCTCAGATCCCTGTATTTTGTGGTCATCTCCATGCATGTTGACCATTGGCTTATTCTCTGGAAGATCCTTCACCAGAGATGCATTTTCTATCTTCGCCAATCAAAAAGCAAACATCCCCCTTCACCAGGGCTGGACAAGTACACAGTAGCAGCCCAAGGATAGGTACTCGGCCTTGCGCAGCTTCAACTTGCCTTCGCTTGAGGCCCAAATGAATGTCTGTCTGTAACTCCAAAGGGAAACCATGAAACACTGCAAACGAAACTTACTCATTGAGCTCTGGCCACTCAGAGAGCTCCGAAGGCTTTCTACAGACCCCCCGGCTTTGAGCTTGGGCTTGTCCAAGTGTTCAGAATCAGGCTTTACTGAGGCAGGGGAGCCGGGCATTCCGTCAAGTCCGGAATTCTGAAATAGTTTCAATAGAATTGAGTTTCCTGAGTAGACAGGTAATGTTTCATAATTCTAGGCAATGTGGTCTTCAGCTTTATCAGTGAAATGCATGCTGATGCCTACACTTGGGCCTATCTACAATATTCTCCCTAAAGCCTACACCCTTGCTTACATTTACATTTGTGGACAGCAGCACTGCTTACTGAGCACTCCAAAGTTGTTTTTCAAGCTCAAACAGATTTTCTTAAAATTTCTGGAGAAAACCCCATCTACCATATATAAAAACAGCTTAGGGGCTCAGGATACTCAATGGCCCAGGAACAAGCTGGGCCTCAGATTCAGATCAAGTTCAGTCTACTCTTGATATAGTATTTAGAAGGACAGTCAGAGGGAAGTTAATTAACTTTAAGGGGAAAAATTTAGGCTGAGCTGTTTCTTAGAAACAACTGACCAGATTGTTTCTATTTCTGTAATATTGCTAAAAGTAGTGACAGGGCGAAGATGCTGCTGTTTAGCCGCCAGGGGGCAGCAGCTGAGCAGGAGAGCCTACGGTCCCAGCTGGTTTTACTGGCAGGCTGGAGCAGCATTCTTTATGCATTTCAAGCAGGTATTTTAACGGGCTGCAAAACGAGTACCATAAAGGGGTAAGAAGAAAAGGTTTTGAAATCAAAGGTCAAAACTATCTCAAAGTTCAGACCTCCAGGTGTTCTTCCTTCCACACGTGCAATTAAGACAAAAATCGATGTGTTTCGTTAACGATGAAAGTTTTTTTCTGTAGAACCAGGGGCGCGAAGTCAGTTTTGTGATATCCTGATGACACACAGTGCCAGCGAGACGGCCTTCTGCCTTCACCCCAAATAAAAACTGCCTGACTATTGCAATCTAGTAGCCAGAAAGTATTTCTGTAAGATTTCCCCTTCGTAACTACTACATACTTCTAAAACAATATATCCTACATCTGAAAAGTCAGTTGGCCAAGAACTACTTAAAGAAAAAAATTTACCTATTTTTATTTTTGGTACATAAGTGTTTGCATCATGTATATGTCTGTATGCATCCCACACGCGTGCCTGGTGCCCGCAGAGACCAGAGGGCACTGGATTCCTTGGAACTGGAGTTGTGAGCCACCACGTGGGTGCTGAGAACCATACCCAAGTCCCTTATAAGAGGAGCAATGGCTCTCAACCACAGCGCCAGCTCTCTAACTCCAAAGGGTACTTCTAAAGGAGCTACTCTCTTTCTTTACAAGGGTATTTGAGGAAACAATCCCCTGGCCCCCCTTGTGCTTAAATGTATTCACAAGGTTCATTCTACTGTGCTGACAGCCCAGCAGAATCTTTTCTTGTGTGGTCTTGTCTTCATTTCTCTGAAAGGGGAGGCCTGCTGTGAGAAATCACAGCATGGAATCACCATGGAAACGAAGCTGGGGGGGGCACATCTGTGATGGGTTTTCTAGATTAGAGTAGTTCAGGTGGAAGTTCACCTGAAGGCGGTGGTTATCAGTCCATAGACTGCACAGAAAGGAGAGCGTTCACGCCTCTGTCTACTTCCTGATTGAAGGACAATGTGACCAGCGACTCAAGGCACTACCTGCCTGCCGTGAAGTACTGTGTCTTGATGCTGGGAGCTGAAATAAAGCCTCTCCTCCTTCCTTCAGCTGCTTTGGTCTTGTATTTTGATGCAGCAACCAGAAAAGCCACTAACACACAGGGCCTGTGTTTTCTAGTCTCAGAACTAAGAATAGTATCCAGAAAGCCCTAACTGCTAAACAACTGTTTTTGTAGCAAACACCTTCTTTTTCCTCACAAATACAGCCTGATCTAACAGCTGGTTAATGCCAAGGAACACACAGACACACACACACACACACACACACACACACACACAGACACACACACACACACACATTATAGCACCATTCAATAGCCCAAGTGGACTGTGCTCAGCAAGAACCTGGGTCACCGCAAGATGGCCACACACCTGCTCAGAGGCAGGGCTGCTGTATTTCTTAGACATCCTCTTCCTCATTGTATCTTTCACCGATTTCACCTTTTTCCCAAGAGAGATGCGGGAGGCAGTGGGCGATTTGATTACCTCTTTGTACACAAAATCTCCCTCTTTACCCTGCAAAACAGAGTGTAAACACCATTAGCCCTAGGAGATAAAGGCTAGAAACCGGTTCCACTACTCAAACCATTAACATCTTAGACCTCAGAGAAAATATTAGCATTCCCCGGGATCTTCACATTTTTCTCCTGTTAACTCAAGGCTGTTATTTATCTTTGCAATGAGGAATTAAAACCTACTGAGAGGTATTTTGTTTGCCTGTTTATACTGGGGCTTCAGGCACTTTTTATTTTATTTAATCTTAGTACATGCTTTTCCAGTTGCGTTTTTCTTTCTTTCTTTTTTTTTTTTTTTTTCTCCCTACCATTTAAAAACCCTTGAGGGAACTGCATTTCATTAGTTCAGAGAGATTTAGAGGAACCAATATTCAGGTAACCCCAGCAGCGGGGGAGAAGGGAGGGGTCCTAAGATTGGCTCACCAAAGGGCAGAAGGTGGGCATGACGACACATCAGACTGTGTGCGACTTTCAGTGTGGCCAACTGCTAAGGGCAAACTCTCTTTCCCTGAACAAGCTAGACTGTGGCCATCTCTCATTCTCTTTTGCATTAAAAGACAAACTTCCCAAGAAGGGATGGGTGGGGGAGACGTTTGTGTTTCTAGAGACTGACAGCATAAAATTATTGGCTTATGAACCAATAAAATTTGATACCCAAATAAAACAGCTTAAATCTTGCAGGAAATTCTGTAACACCTCCTACCTCACAGCTGTGTATCTTAGCGACATAAGATCATAATAACTATAAAGCATGACATCTTCATTTTATAGTTTCAAGGGAAAATGCTTAAGGGGCAAGCAAAACCATGTAAAACTTACTTATTCCTTTGGGGATGCAAGTTTAAGAACTTTAACATAGTGGCCTGGCCCCTGACCATGACCCGCAAGCATATCTGAGGAGACATTAACCTTGACAATCAGGGCCCTGGTTTGCTTTGACAGAGAAAACTGGGCTTGCTTCAGGACACCTGACATGAGAAAGCTCTAAACTTACGATGGTCCTTGAAGGTCCTATAATAAGACTGCTCAATAAGACCCACATCACAGGGCTCCATGGGGTCAGACCCCTTATGACTAAGGCCAAAGGAGCCAAACTCATCTGTGTGTGTGTTATTTAAAGAACGCTGGAGAAAAGGCTCTAAGGAGCAATGATGCTCTGAGGGGATGAAGGCACAGCTGGCCCTCATCCATTCCGATGGAGGCAACAGAGTTTCTTCGCTTTTGTCATTTTTTGTTTGTTTGTTTGTTTGTTTGAGACAGGGTTTCTCTGTAGCTTTGGAGCCTGTACTGGAACTAGCTCTTGTAGACCAGATTGGCTTCGAACTCAGAGATCTGCCTGCCTCTGCCTCTGCCTCCAGAGTTTCTTTGCAAATACGGTATTGAACTACTGAACAAAGCGGGAATCGACTCTCTGAGACACCAGAAAGGGAACTGTTGGCATCTAGGTCATTGCAGTCCACACCAATGGCTTTTCTCTGCGGTCCACTCACCATAGGGTCAGAGTTATTACTGCCAACATGCAGAGAACGATTCGTCAGGTCAAATCCACCGAAACTGCAAGTTCTCTGTGGAACAAGTGGGGGGAGGGGAATCCAGTTATGCTCAGGTCACAGACAACCCAACACATGTCCCCTGTGCAAAGCATCTCCGAGCCACAAATACATGGACAGGATGGGAGAAGGACACGTGGCATGATGAGGGGAAAACGTATGATTCATGTCACAGGAGACCTTCCTGATGTGATGTTCTCATGGGTCGCCAGGAGTCTAACCATTCCCTCAACACACAAAAACAATGACTCTTAAGAATGAAATTAACACAACCTTCAGAAACTCTGTACAGGAAGGCTCCCTCATCACTCCATGGTCTTGGGAGTCCCATGCTCTGCCAGGGACAGCAGGCCTTTCTGAAGGACAGCAGGCCCTTTCTGAAGGACTTTTGTCATTTAGTTTTAAATCATTAAGGAGGGAAAAGAAGGTACATTCATAGTCAGCCAATCATGCCAACAGGGTTATTCACTTTCTGTGGTACATCCTTCTCCATCCTGGCCAAAAATGATGACAGTTTTCCCATTTAACTCTCAACTTAACTTATTACCCTTTTTCTCACAATGGATGACACCACATTTACCGGTGGAGGGGTGACTGAGTGTGTCTGTCACTAACCATATACTCCACTTTCAGTAGGAAAGATACTGTTGCCATTATGATGAGAGGTTTATTGTACTTTTAGTTGGTTTCCAATTTTGTGAAACTACTTATAGTTCCAGGATTTTCTGTTTCTGGAACTTATATCCAATTTCTCTTGTCTTTCTAGCAAAATAAATAAATAAGTAAAGAAATCACTTGAGGTCCTTGCCTGTTTCCTCTTGCCAAAGCATATTAATTTTGTTGTAGGTAATGTTTTAAAAGCAGTTGGTGAGAAAACACGCATAGCAGATTTGGTCTCTAATGCTCTGTATTTATCTGCTGCTTGGAGACCCTAATGACAGCCACAAAATGGAAGGAAGGAACACAAAAGCAGAACACAAACTATGAACACTGCTTCTTGTAATCAGATACATTTTAGATCTATTAATGTACTGCGTTGAGATAGAAGACACCGTCGAGGAGGAAAATGAGCAGGCTTCTAACATTGCACATAGAGCTAACTTCTGCTACTTGCTTGCTGCTTGACACCACAGCTCAAGTCCTAAAACTCTGAGTTTAGGATTCTGAGCCGATACTATCTAGATCATAGACCTGAAGGGCTTAGCACACTGGGCTCATAAAGCAGACGCCCTGGGCATTGTTTATTCTCTGATGTTTCATTTTGGTTCTGCTAAGAGGCTGGAAGCTCCTCTTGATTATTACATTGCAGGTTAGCCTGACTCAAGATTAAAAACATGCAAATGAGGGGAAAGAACTCCATTCTGGGTTTTATTATCTGGGAGTTCAATAGTAAAACCAAAGCTTCCAGGAACAGGCCACACGGGGAGGTGGCAGCTGCGGCACCCAAGAGGAGCAGAAAAGAAGGGCATTTGGGGCCACCCACCTCTCTGCAACACTTGCTGTTGCTTTCACTAATCACTACTTGCTCACTTTCTGGTGAAGGTTAGCTCGGTTTTATACTATCAGCAGGTAACTCACTTTCTTCACAGTCAACTAGCTTTGTATCTAGTCCATTAAAAGAGGAACACTCCTCTACACGAAAGGAATCGCCGGCTCACCTAATTGGGAAACAATATTATGGCCACCTCTCAGGGCAAATTTTTAACATTAACTTTCCCTCATAGCTTATGGTGCCAAATGCTTTTTCTCAGTTCTGCAAAGGCAGGGACTTTATTCTAGTTCCTTTCCTGTGACTCAGGGCTTCACAGACGCAGGATGGCGCCCAGATGCCTGATCACTTTATGACTTTTGCACGTCCCTGCTCTAAATGACAACATCTCCCTCAACCCTGGAGCCCAGCACGCTTTCTCTGATGCATAGGAAATAACTCACAAGGCATTTATGTGGAAATGATGACTGTAATAAATTAGAAGCTTATTTGGGTTTTCATGTGCTTGCTGTATGCATTTATGCCTAAAATAAAGGGCTTAACGAATGGGCTGGTTTTCAGACTCCACAGCAAGCAATGTGTGAAGACAGCAGAATCAGACTCTTCATCAGCGGAGGGCTAACAAGCACTGAGCACTGCGTGGAGGAAGTTCTCACTTCTCGTGAGGTCACCAGTTCTTAAAGCAGCACTCCTTCAGGAGGGAAAGCAGATTAGAAAAACAACGAAAGAAAAAAGAAAACCATCTTTGAACTCTGGTGATCTGCATAAATGGAGCATAAGCAAAATATTTTGAGCTCATTCATCTTTTGTACAGATAATTATAAAAACCCCTTTTGGATGATGCTTGGGATGAGGCGAGTGAGCCAATGGGATGGGCATGCAGCTGAGAACATGTTTGGAGGGGGATTGAATTTAAAAAGGGACAAGATTCCAAAAGTCATGCACGTCTGTTTTCCCAAACCAAAAAAAAAAAAAAAAATTGAATGAATAAAAATTAAAAGTGAGACACATGACCGTTTCCAATGAATTCAAAGCATTATCATTTCCCTGAGGTTTCATCAAGCAAGTATGGCATCTCTGAAGGACAAAAAGATCAAGGTTGACGATTAAAGCAAACTGTGTACTTTGGGGGTAAAGTGAAGGAAGTGTATACAACAAAGAGAACGGAAAGGAGCATTTCAAGTGAAAGAAGCAAGGATCAGAGGGTGTAAGACCAGTGATAGAGCTTAGCATGCAGGAGGCTGTGGGTTCATGCCCCAGAACCAGAATAACAAAATCAACCAACCAACCAACCAAACAAACAAACAAAAGAAAAATCCACCCATCTCTTTCTACTGTTGAAACATTGACTTTATCCTATGTTTTCCGAATAATAAGAATGTTAATTTTTTCTAATTATATGATTGTACGTACAAGAGCAGCTATGCACAGATTTCTAATTTAGCCCTGAATATATTGCTTAGCAGGTATTACAAATGCCCAGTACCATCTGTCTTAAGCTCTTAGCATATTAAAAGTATCCCAGCTCGTAGTACCATTGTTAGTGAGTAGCGCTGATGTGCGGAGGCAAGCAGGCAGATGAACTGGGCTCAACTCTGACACCAAGACCAGTGCTGTACAAAAGATATGGAGGGCAGAGTACATCAGAAACTGAAGGAATGAGTAGCCAAGAAAATTCTGATATTAAAACAAAACAAAGAAAAACCAAAACATTGTTGCCAAGATACAGAAAGACAGAAGGAAAGTTTTCCCAACAGACTGATGGCATAAAAAGTGTTGTAAGGCGCACAAGAGTGGGAAAAGACAGAAAATAAAATCTAGGACGGAAGTCAACACACATGGGAATTATTTTCAAAACTCCAAAGCGAGGAAAGACCCACAGATTCTCTGAGAAGCAGAGGAGGGCATTTGAAGGATGGCAGTGGCCAATCTGTCTTCGTTTTCACAAAAGCAGAACTCGATTGCATGAATTTAAATCACAGTTATACAGTTCTGGACAAGAGCATCCTATTCACGATCGAGAAGGAACCCTGGGAAAAGCGACCGTGGAGCCTATTCTCCTCCAGAGGCTCTTTCAGACCTTTCAAAGGGGCCCTGGGCCAGCAGCCCCGGGAGGATTAAGCAAGGTGCCAGAGCACAGCAGTGCCAGCTCCGCCTCGCTCTGTCCCCTTTTACATGGGCCATTGTGCAAACTCCAAGTTAGGTGGGAATCCCAGGGGGAGAATATCTATACTCTCAATTTCGAACTAAGTCACTCTCTGAAAGGAAAAGTTGAGCTAGGCTTTGCTGGCCCTTCAGGATGAAAACTGAAAAATTAAAACCTTTTATTTTAAGTCATCCTATAAGAAAGCACTTTACTTTCCTATGCATAAGAATCTGTGTGGCCGCTGAGGACATTACTACATGCTAATCACTCCACTTAAAAAAGGCAAAAATACTGAATTAGTTTCAGTAAAACAAAAGGGCTTTAATTGATTTTTTTTTCTCTTTTAGATGCAAGAACTTTCTGGCTGGCCCTCCTAATCAAAGAAATGTACTTGACAATGGTGATGGCAAACTTTCCATCAGTTCTTTCTTATTGTTTTCAGTAACTGAAAAAGAAACAGCTCTTTCAGGGTTTAGTGTCCTTCTGCTTCGAATCAGCTTCGAGGTCATGTGACAAGATGGCTGGGCATGAAGACAGCCACTCCTAGAAGTTAGCCAGAACCCACTCCTGAACCCTGGAAGATTAGCTTCAAGGTTTAGTTTCAGTTAAAAAAAAAAAATCAAAGCACTTCAGCAGGCCAGAGAGCCGATGGAAATTAGAGGAAAGGCATTACTACTAAAGAAAGAAAGTCTAGAGATCGGAGGTGACAGTGGAATGGACCCCGAAGAGATGGAGGAAGGTGCTTTTGCAAGAAGAGAGGCCATAATGCTTGACTGCACATCACAGAAATGACAAGGCCTTCCTCACGACCATCCTGGCGACTCACGGACTTCTGGTGGATTCTCAAGAGAACCCTTTTAGTACATCGGTCCACCGTGGCAGCCCACTTCCTCTTTGCCTCCTCATCCTCCTCCAGCAAGCACCGCCTCAGGTCCTGCTTCTCAGCCTTGCTCAGCATCCTGTCTGAGGCAGGACGCACGAGCTGGGTCAGGTTCAGGTGGCTGTAGAGACTCCGCTCCACCACGTAGGTGATATTGAACTCGCTGACTGAGGTGCGCCCTCGGCCCCTCCTGCCAGGGAAGCCGCAGCCGCTGCCCCCCTTGGGCTTCTGCCGGGGCAGCAGGTCACAGGTGGTGCCATTGACTCCTTTTCTAGAGGGACGCTGGCAGAGAAAAGTTCTGGAACAGGAGTAATTAGTATCCGTTTTCTTCAAGCGGATTTGCTTACGGACACTCTGCACCTCCTCCAAGGACACCAGAAAGTGGTGCCTACGTCGATGGTTGTCATAGAAGAAAACACCATCCGTACTTACCCCATGACTCAAGGACCCAAGACCTTTCTTCATTTCCCCCTCTGTGAGGGAGCGGGATACTTTCTGGGCCTTCTCTTCTTCTGGATAGGAGAAGAATGTCCCCATCTTCTTAGGGGGCTTAATCAGGCTCCGACTTTCTCCTTTGCTAAATGTTTTGACCAACTTCCGGCCAGCTCCCCAAGTATCCAGGCTGCTAGATGATGGAGATGGGGTGAGAGACTCTGAATCATCTTCTGGAGGTTTCTCAGAGGAGCCATCAAAGAAAAATGGCTTTTTGTGCACTCCAGAGTAGAGTGCGGACCTCTCGTCCAGGACGGGCGAATTCTCAAACACATGTTCCTCTCCACCTGGAAGGGCATGAACACAGGGTCTCCTGTGAATGGGTGTCCCACAGACCTTTGTCCATCCCTGGAAAACACAAGTTAGCTCACATAGCTCCCCCTGCCTACAGTAAGATCTTCTTCACAAACATGACCATGTCAAGACACATGCAACAAAGAAGCTCATCAAACTGCATTGTATGGTTGTAAGGAAGCTTGACATTCAACATTTGTGAGGTGCTGGATCTGGCAGCAAAGGCCAGTAATCCCAGCTTCAGGGAAGACAGAGGATGGCAAGTTCAAGATCAACCCCATCAACTTAATGAGACTCAGAAATAAAAGCTTAATGGTATTACTATTCCTGACTATAAGCTGAGCACTTGGGACGGGGAGGAAGGAGGATCAGGAGTTCAGTGTCATCCCTGGCTAAATACAGAGTTCAAGGCCAGCCTAAGTTAATGAGACCCTGACTCCCAAAACCAAAACAAAACTAAAGAGGGATGGGGCTATAGCTCAAATGCAGAGAGGCCTTGGTCAGCTTTAGCATGTGTGAGGTTTTGCATTCAAACCCCAGTACTACTAAACTAGGTAGGGGAAACTTGTGATATCTTTTATTCTCCTTCAGAACAAGTTTGTAAGCCAACATCTTCCTTGACCTACTAAAAATGCCATTTACAAAACCAAGGCCTGTCATTACTGTGATATATGTTAGCATTTCGAGATAATTGGCACCCGGCTTGTAAGTACATTCTCCAGAAGCTAGGCTCAGTCCTCCCCATCCCAAAAGCTCTCCTTTAGGTCGGCTCTAATGGCTTTTATAGTTGGAGTGTGGTGAATGCCATGTGGCGGACAATGATATTTTTTTATTGGTACATATGCCATTTAAGTGATTAAATCTCCAAGAGAGTTTGGGTAGGGGAAAAAAAAAAACACCAGAAAGGGTTATACATGCAAATGTGATTGACAAATGCTCTCCAGTAGACTAGCCAAATACAAAAAGTCAGAGGAACTGAGTGGTCCCAGCCAGAGAGTCCCATCCGCCCAGCCCTGGAGGAAACAGCAAGGGCATTTAAGGGCCTTGACACGCAAGCAGCTCACTAAGTGTTCCACTTGGGCTCAGGCTTCCAAGCCTTGAAGCTCTCTCTGGGGCCAGGTAGCGAGCCAAGCCCTCTGGAGCAGCCCAGTGGAAAGGCCTGGATGTGCTGGCAGGAGAGCCAAGTTCTTTTCTGCATGTGTTATATGAACAGATGTGACGGAGGAAGTAGGTCAAACTGTGGGTGTAGTGATCCCAACTGGCTGCATCCCTTAATTAGAAGGAAACATTGGAGCCTTGCAGCTTTTCACCAGCTGAACAACCGAGAAGGGAAAAATACGAAGTTCCCTGGAACAGAAGGGGAAACGCTATACAATCCAGCGGGGAAAAAGGTGCCAATGAGTGGTTAAGTGTCAGGGAGAGAGAGGGAAGGTGGTAAAATTTCTAGAAGATTCTAAGAATGGCTACCTTTCCTAATTTGATGGATATTCGTTACAGAAGAATTCGGCTATGAAATCCCACTTAAGAGAGACTCCACATCCATGTGGAGAAGTGAGCGGTAGAGACGGAAGGACAAGTGAAGAAGGAAAAATCAAAACGATGCCCAGTCCTGGAGTCACTAAAGAGCTGTTTGGGGAATCTATTGGGAGGGTGCAATGCTCGGTCCAGGCTCAGACAGGATTCAGCCAGACCACAGGCAGTGCTCAAATATGAGGGCTACTTCCTGCTCCCTCCTCCAGATGCCCTGATAAGTTTAGAGACCAATGGTATTTACGTCTTCCCAAGTAAATACAGTTTCTTCTAAAGACTGTGCCTGCTTCCAGAAGAAGCAACTGGGCTAAGACTGGAAGCCAGCCTGGTGGCAGAGGTGGCCCCACTGTGAACGAACAAGGCCACGTCATGCAGCACAGATCCATGAAACCTAAGTAACACAGTCCTGAAAGGCTCCGTGGGGCCCTGGTGGGCTTTACCCAGTGCTCTAAGGGTCTGCCATTCATCAGTGGTTCACATATCTTCTGGAGTGTTTTCAGAATAGCCATCAGCAGTTTAAGCATCTCTGCCACAGCTGGGCCTGGGATACTATCTGGGACACACATGTCTGTGACATGTGCAGCCTTAGCCTGGAAAGGCAGTGCCTGCTAAGGAGCTTTGAGCAGACTGTGGAAATGCCTCCGAAGAGGCTGTGTCAGCCTTTGTGAGCAGGCCTGTGCAGAGCGAGGTTTACTCTCTGTGCCTGAGAGGCAGCCCCCAAACCCAGCCCTGACCTGGGCTCCCTGAATACAGCCTTTCTCCTGTCCTCTGCGAATCAAAAGGAACCACTTTGCTATTGCAGGAGTGAAGGCCCGGGTGAGCTCTGCCCTGCACAATGTGCACCTGCTTCACAGCGGCCTTTATCGTAATGCAGCTGAGATCAGAAGACCCAGGAAAGGGGCTTCTGGCAGGAGGGTGGAGGACCACGTGTAATGCAAGGACACAGATTTTCACAAGTTCTGGTCTTCAGCTATTGGTCTGTTACTGTAAGTGCTAATACAAAGAGACACTTGAGGCTTCCTCGTTTGCTAAAAGCCACCACGCAGAAGCCGATGGTTCCATACTGGCTTAGACATGCTTATGCACTGTCGGAAGGGCTAATGCATCTACGTCTATGGACAACACATAGAAGTGGGCAGACAACAGGTACACACATGGTCTGTGTTTAATACTCTCCAGGGCTGTTACATCAGGATGTACCTGGAAAGTCATTTTATAAACAAGAAAACCGTACAGGTGGGTGCCACTAGGTAGCCCACAGTGCTCTCCTCTCAGGCTCAGGATGGCTGGGATTACAGGCCTTTTGCTGTACGCAGCTACATTCGGGAATATTAGGCTTTTATTTGATCTTTTTGGGGTAGATTTTTGTATTGTTTCTGCATACTACTAAAAGTGAAAATGAACAAGGTCCTAATTTAAACAATCGTAACTGTAACTCAAAGGTTACTAGTCATTCTGATGGTCCCCAGTTGATGCCTCTGTTGGAATCATTGTTTCATCTTCCCAGTCAGCTCTTAAAGATCCCCTTCAAATTGAAGGGCCTCAAAGTCCCTTTTGAAAAGAGATTTGAGATTGTTTACTGGAAGAACAAAGCAGCCCCGAGGCTTTGAAGGGATATTAAGAGCCTTGGTTGTCAGGTGGCTTTGCAAGACGGATGCACGGTGTATCCAATTTGCATGAGACCCAGTGCATTGCAAACGCCAGTCCTCTATAGAAGAAAGGCTTATGCTGAGAACATACAGGGTTATATATGGCAACAGAAGCTCATAATTAAAGCTGGACCACACCTTCAGATTTTATCGTCAGACCCTAGCCATTTCCCATCTCCGTCACACTGGAATTACTAAGTACCCGAAATACTTGACACAAGGATCCTTCATTCCACAACGCTGAGCATTGCTCTACTGGCACGGAGACAGCTGTCAGCTCAGCCAGAGCTCGGTTCGTTTCCTACTTGAATTCATATTCTGAATTCAACTGAACATCCAACCCCAAGTGGTTTCTTTTGAAAGAACTAGGGTGGGGCTTCCTACCCCCGCCCCCTTTTTATGTTTTCTGTTTTGCTTGGTTTGGTTTTCTTACCTTCAGTGTTGGGCTTTTTCATTTCTTCCACCCTGATCAGTTTCTTCCTGACTCTTCGGGTAGAGTTTACCAGCTTGTGTAACCTCTTAAACTTCACCGACTCCTCCGTCTCGTCATCCGATTGTTCTCTTGACTGGCAAAGAAACAGAGGAACGGTTAATCAGTTAATTGCTCCAGAGCTGTGGCCTCCCGGCTGGCATGGCTGACACAGCTGGCCTCCCAGTTAAGCCAAGTCTCTGCAGCTCTACCGCCAAACTTGAGACATCAACAAATCTGTCCAACAGGTTTATAAAACCCCACCTACCCTCAGATGGCCTAATTCCACAGACTCAATCCTAGGGATAAAGTACTCATTCGTGGCATTGACTACCATGGGGGTATCTGTCCATCCCGCTCCCTGTGTCTTTCAAGCCAAGTCCAGCAGGACTTTCTCCTCAAGCTGGCCCTGTAATTCAGTTACACTGCTGTGGTTTGGGCCAGGCTCTCCTCTGTCTGGCCCATTGGGACTTGCTGCTGAGCGTGGTCATCAACCACTTCTCCAAACCAGAATTTTGTTGACTTTTTCCAGCAACCCCACCCCCACCCCAAATCAAAACCAGGAGGCAGAAAAGGGGAAGCAATGAAGGAAAAGAAAAGGAAGAAAGGGGGGAAACTTTCTTTCCTTTTTATTAGAACTGCCTGCCACATCACAGCCATTCCCCCGTTCCACCTCCCCCAGCTCCTTCTGAGGACTCATGAGGCAAGGCTGAGGACAGCCCTGCATTCCTCCAAAGAGACAAGGGAAAAAGCTGACCTTTACAGCCATACAGTACAGTCCATATTCCCCAGCATCCCATTCCATTTTGCAGCGATTCAAGTACGCTCTGGTCCAGCTGTTTTCCCTCAAGTATCAAACATCACAGAGGGGGAAAAAATTCTCTCTCCATAGCAGTGGTCCAGGCTAAAAACAATCCTTTCCTTGTGAACGGAATGAGGGCTTCATTTCCAAGTCCGTTCCAACATTCAGTATGCAGCTTCCTCCACTGTATCTGTCGGAAATGTGAAGTTTCCCACCAGAGTGCCCGCCGTGTGGCATGCTGCACTACCCAGCAGGGCGCTAGGGCCTCTTGGAAGCACCCCAGCCTCGGCATACTCAGTGCAACCAATGAGTGGGTCCAGCTAGTCCTGCCCATCTTGACAACAGCATCCCTGCATGTCCTTGGTGCAATTCTCAGGGAGACAGATGACTCTGCACACCCCACCCCACCCCCAACAACACAAAACAAACCACATCTCCAATTCAAGACCAATGAGGGGACTTTCCCCAAGAAAAGCTCTCCTGAATCGCAATTTCATAGGCCATAAAATAGGTCAATCAGTGTTGGTAGAGAAGGGCACAAAAGAAGAGGGTGGAGACCACATGGATTGCTTAGAAATGGTGCCTGCTGGGAGTGCACGGATATTTCTCTCAGTACAACAGTACTCTCTCCTGGATAAACTTGATCCATTGTCTGCCACTTCCTTGCCTTGGAGATCACAGCATTGGCGCCTCTGTACTTTACTCCGGTTGACTCCCTGCGAACAGTTCCCTCACTGGTGATTGATTAGTATAGAGTTCAGCAAATCATCAGACTGGAATACTCCTCAGTGTTCCTGTCTGTGAAGCGTATTTGAAACTATGTTTACCTTCTGTGAAATTCCTAGGAAAATAAGGCCCGCAGAGTCGATGAAAGTCGCCTACTGTCGGGTTGGAGAGGCAGCTCAGCAGTTGACAGCGTCGCTGGCTGCTTTCCCAGAGGACTGGGGTTCAATTCCCAGCACCCACATGGAGGGCACAACTGTCTGCAACTCCAGTTCCAGGGGATCTGGTCCCTTCCTACAGACTACATGCAAGCAAAACACCAATGCATATAAAATAAAAATAAACAAATCTTTAAAAAAAAGTTGCCCACTATCTACTTGGCAGACTAGAAGGAAAATGGAACCCCTCTCCCCTGTCTCAGTAAGGAAAAGGGGCAATTATGCTAAACAATTAGGGTTAATGCACTTAGTTGAAAAGTGTAGGTTAAAAAAAAAAAGAGTTAAAATAGTAAGTTTAGCTCCAAACACAAAATAATACCATCTGGTTTAAATTTCATTTCTACTTTGTTGAATTGTTGACGTGTCATGAAGTGAAATGGTCAGAGTGGCCAACCAGAGGCATGAGAACTTGGTTACCCTCATTCTGGGTCACGAGCACCTCAGTAACCCACAGTGCACCAAATTCGTGCAAATGTTTCAAAATATTGCATCCTCCCATTCAGTTCAAGTGCCAGCAATCCAAGCAGAAAAGTTAACCTTATATTACACAAGGCCTCTGGATATTCAAACAACAACAACAAACAGACAAAACCAGGTTAGGTATCCAGCCTTGACATTATAAACTCCAGAGTCAGGTCAAGGTTGAAATAAGCACCAACTGTTTCTATGTAAGAGATGGGAAACTAGACCGAGTAATGCAAATGCGCTCCGTAGCTAGCTAGTTTGTTGGCAGTGGCTGCTGGAGGTTTATGTCTTGGGGAGGGATAGCCTAAGACTGCATGGAAAGGAATGGCATATAGAAATCAATAACACAAAACTCTTCTACAGAGATGCAAACTGTGCATAGAAAAGGTACATTTGCGCAAAATAAAAATAGTCACATCAGGACACAAAACCGAAAGCCAGCATTTCCTCCCAGACCTTCCTTCCCTAGGCCTACGTTCCCTGTGGAGAAGAACAGCCCAGGTACTTCCTCAGGCTCTCTCACACGTCCCACCTACTCTCTGAGGAACGTGAGCTTTAGAGAACATTAAACTGATGGCATTTCTACTTTTCTAAGTCAGTGGAGGTTCTAGAGGTGTCAGCCACTGACAAATCGCAAGCCACGGCAACCACGGACTTCCTCTGCCTGCTATGCTTTGGACCCTAGGCAGCCTGACACGGAGAGCCACTGAAGAAATGTATACTTGTGTGTTTTATCTCTTTAATTAAAAGATTCCTCTGTCGTCAGCCTGGGGAGTCTTCAAGACAATTTTTATTGATGAGGAGGGTCAACTTCTGGATTCCTCTTGAGTCCCAGGGAAGAAACTTATGACATATTAGTCTTTAAAAAATCTCTCCAGCTGTTTTAATATAAAGACACAAGTGACTGCATTTCTTCTAAACTGAGTAATAAATTCTTCACTGTATATTTCTCTTTCAAATAACCCACGTGTTTCTTTCTAAATGTTGAAAGCCAAAAAGCATGTTTTTAATATATATGTATATTATATATGTATATGCAGTGTGCTTTTTATCTTGAAAATTGACTATCATAAAGGGATTTAAGATCTTTTTAAATTAACAACCACTAAAAATATGTACATAGAATTTTAAAACAGAAGTATTTTTTAGACAGTCTTGATAGGCAGAAAATAAATACTGTAAGTATTTGGGGCAACAAAACAAAACAAACAAAAAAAACCCCAAAACCTTCCTACCTAAAGGAGGTTTGTAGAATAGAAAGGATTTCTACTTTGCATATAAATGATTTGTATATAAACAAAAACCCAAAAGCATATGTTCACACATACTCAAACATATTCCCATCGCTGTACCCTTGCACTTCTGAGTTAGTTTATTAAAGTTCACGAAAGTAACCTTCAGCTTGATCACCTGACAGACAAGAGGGCGAAGTCCATCAGCTTTATCCACCCCACCCCAAACCATCCAGAGAGGGACAAACCACAACTCCACCAAAAGATATGCAAAGGGCCTTTGCAGTATTGTAAACAGAAACATTCCATTTCTAAGCTTTCCGCTGTAGATTTTTTTCCACCAGAAAGCCCATATGGCTCAACTTTTAATTACTTTGGCTAATGCTATATGTAGTAATTCTGTGGTGAATGCTTAAGTGTTTCATTTCTGGTTTCCATAGCAACATTACATCAGATTGCAGACAGCTGGCTCCACAGTTTTAAACCATAACAAATTGACCAAGCCAAGGCACAAAAGTATAGCTGCTTTAAAGAGATAGTGCACCCTTCACCAGCCAGGCACTGAGTGAGGAGTCTATGGGGCCATTTGGCATGGACAAGAGGGTGGAGCCTCCTTTCTCTCTAGCTTCTCTTGGAACAAGTGCATCTTTTGACACATCTGTGATGCTCTAATGGGAAAAGCCAGGGAGCCAGCGTGGAGAACTTTTGATAACACAACTGCACGCAAGATGATTGGAAAAGGGGAGCAAAATTAATCACATCTGTAACTAAGAAGATCCATGTGCTGGCGCCCTCTACAAACATCCCCTCACCGCTCATCCTAAGCCTGTCATTTGCCGCCTGAAGCAGATACTTCACTGCACCTTATAGCAACCAATTCTTACATCTGTGATGTACAGAATATGTGGTTCCCAAAAATTTAGTGGCACGGTAGCAACGGATGTGCTGGAATAAACGTCAATCCATACTTGCAATGAGCAACCAGATCCTTAAGGAGAAGCATATGAGACCATCCTGAGCACAGGGTTATAACTTGCCTCCCGGCTCCAAATCTGGGACACGCTGTCACAGTTAACAACCCTCCAAATCCGAGACACGATGTCACAGTCAACAACCAGAAAAACCCGACGAAGTCTCTGTGTCCACCCCCCCAGCTACACAACATCATTTCTGAGAAGCATTTTTCAATTGCAAATACATTTGCTTGAGGAAGTCACACAATAGTTTTGTTTGCACCCAGTCCATAAGAAGTCAACTTCCTACAGTCAAGCTGTCACTGCAATAATTCTAAAAGGCATAAGAAGGAAGCCAATTAATCGTACACTTATTGAAAACGATGCCGAACCCTGTTTGGATTTAAGCCCTTCACACAGAGTCAGCCCAACTGGCAGCAGAGTGGATCCAGCCCGGGCTTGCTCATTCTTTCATATTCTCAAAATAACATTTAGTATTCTCCAAGAGTTATGTATGGTAAGTTGGTGAACCCGCTGGGTGGGAAGGCAGGGAAGCAGCTAGGGGAGATGGACAGAGCTAGAGAAACTTAGGGAGCCAAGGAAATTGCATCCTAGGCAGGAGTGAGCAGAAAGCCGTTTTCTTGAAGCAACAGAAAAGTTTCCTTACACACTTACACACACACTTACACACACACACACACACACACACACACACACACACACACAAAGCATTCGTCAACTTACCGGCTTCGGCATTTAGCAGGCGTAAGGGGCAGCTTTGCAAAGGTGCGGTAGGTACCCCTTCCCCCTCCCGACTGGGAGCAAATCTCACTCTTGATCCTTTGTCACTCCTGCAATCTCCAAGTCGGACCAGGCACTCCTGCGAACATGTTCTCTGCAGTTACATGATCGGGCAGGCTCTCCCAGTCACAGCCCAACATCCGAAGAAGAGCACCAGGACACTGACTGGATTCAATTAGCCTCTCTCTGCCTGCTGCCCGATTCCCCAGTTGCTTGCTAACTGGATAACTTGTAAGAAAGGCATAAGTCATCAGCTCTAAGCAAATCTCCTATTCACCACAAGGAAAAAAGGGAGTGTTGTGCATGGCCAACAATCCCTGTTTTCACTGAGGAAGGCTCCCTGACCTCCTGCTGGCCTCCAGTTCCTTAATTACTGTCTATGGAATTCCAGAGAAAGAAAGAAAGAACGCGAGAATCTGAGCGAATCCAGGACAGAGGACGAACCCTTCTGAGTGACTGAACTCTAAAATAGACTGCTTTTGCAGATGCGGCTCCAAATGCTCCCTGAAGGGAGTGGTCTCGATTGAAAGTAGTCACCTTTCCAGGACTATTTTTGAAACTACTATTGTAAGGTTTATGATTGTGGTTTTCTCTCTGAATGTTCTCTCTCTCTCTCTCTCTCTCTCTCTCTCTCTCTCTCTCTCTCTCTCTCTCTCTCTCTCTCCCTCCCTCCCTCCCTCCCTCTCTCTTTCTCTTTCCCCCACCCCCACCCCGTTTTAACTGCCAAAGTCAATGTAGGCTATTTCCCCTTCCCCAAAACTTCTAAAACTGTCTTTCCAAATTGTTTCACCAGTCATTTCAGGGCAGCTGAGTTCCCGTGCATTCCAGAACAGGGAGCCTGAGGACCATGACACAAGGCGGTCACTTCATTCTCTTGGGGGTTCTCTGGGGAGCACCAGGCACAGGCTGTTATTTAAACAGAACATCAGCTAAACAAGACAGAACTGAAAACTCGTAGAAAAAAGCCTCCGTGACGTGCGGTGCAGTTCCCATCTGTCTTTCCACGCTAACTTCACCCAGTTAAGTCATTTATCCCCACTGTACAGCTTGCACTGTTCATGTCTAGCTCTCTCTTCCATTGTGTGGCCCCTTTCTGGTCCATCTTTTTACAGGCTACCACACACCACCAACAAAATACCTGGGAGCCTGGAGCTCACCAATGAGCGCCCACTACTGCCTCCTTAAACTGGCAGAGGGTCTTTTGGGAGGAGGTCCAGGGCTTACTTAAGTGAAAAATAAAAAAATAAAAATAAACAGATTTGCGGCCCAAAGCTCACAAGCGGAAGGCCGTGCTTTGTCCAGGGTCTCCAGTTAGTGCATCGGATTGCAGGCCATCTTCCCACTTTGCTGGGTACCTCACCTGATTCTCTTTGCTGCCCCGCCAGAGACCTCTTTCTCTAGCTAGAAATGAAGCAACCTCGTGCCCCTCCACCCCATCTTTAACCCCAGAAGGCTCTCTTCTACTTTTATGAAACTTCCTCGCCTTCCTCCCACAGGGATTCACCATAGCCTCCTTGTATTGTCCATCTCCCTGTATCGCAAACCAATTCCCCCATGCTCTGGGCTTCAGCGCTCATCAGTGGCATTTCAGGGCCACACACACAAGCTGTGGCGGGTGCTTTTTGACTGAAGTACTATCACCTCTGGCATTTAGCAAACACCACTCCCTCATTCCATAAAGTTCAGCTATGGCCCTTTTCTCAAGTAGAAAGGACTGGGCATGAAGTGGGACCCTATGGGCCTGTCCCTGTGTGCTCTCTACTTGAGAAGGGGTTTTGCCTCTACTATCAGAACAAGCTGATTTTCATTTCAAAGTGTGTGATCTTACCCTACAATGGTCCTGGTCCTGGGATTCCTAATTGCAACTTAGGTTTGAAGATATTTATCTTAGAATATTCTTTCTTTCTTCCTTCCTTCCTTCCTTCCTTCCTTCCTTCCTTCCTTCCTTCCTTCCTTCCTTCCTTTCTTCCCTTCCTTTCTCCTCCTCCTCCTCCTTCTTCTTGTGTTTGTTACCTCTTTCCTCTTCTATTTGTTACTGACTGGAGTTCCATCAGAGCCCATTTTATTCTTAAAATGGCTCTTTTAAGTGCTATGGGCACAGCAAGTCCAAGGAAGAGCCATAAAGCTAGTGTGACACACAGCCATAAAGCAGCGACAATGAGGCTTAGGTGGCACAGGATGCTAAGTTGCCGGGAAGGTTGGTGAGTTTAGGAGCCAGGAACTCAGCAGGCATGGGTTCAGGTCCCCTTCCATCACTGGGAAGGGCGGGTTGCCTTAGGCACATGTGCTAACTTCTCTCCTGTGTATGAAGCCTGCTACCTGGCAGAGCGGGAAGCCCGGGATGGATAGAGCACTTTCTCAGCTTGCATTGATGAAGACATGGTGAAGAGGGCAGAGCGAAGACAGCTTTCTGACTCCCCTCCCAACACACGCACCAACCCACCCACGGCCTGCTTCCTCTTCTAAGAGGAAGAGCAAGAGAGCTGACTTTACACACCGCTTTCTACACCTCTGCCCCACCTCTCAGAGGGCAAGCCTGGCATTTATAGAAATAATGTTGGGCTCCATGTGGGACTCAACATGGACTTGCCTTTCAGAAGACAGGAAAGAAACTCTCTAGGGACATGGGCCTGGTCTAGTCTCCTGACTTGAATGCACGGAGCCTGTTCACAGCAATCGATTACCAGAGTGTCTACCTACTGCAAGCCCTCTCATAAATATTATGTACTCCACAAGGAATGAAGCTGTTGGGACTCCTCAACCCCAGACCTCAGCTCTTGGCCTTCACCACACATCAGGTCAAACATCTGAAAAACAGACTGGCTACAGTGGCCTGAGGGAATGTTTGGTTCTGGAAAAAGAACACAGACAGTCTTGTATTGCTGCCTGGAGGTCTTGTTATGTCAACAGTAGACTTGTACCTACCTGAACACAGCAGGTGTGCAAACTGGCACCAATTCACCTTCGGAACATCTGATTTCTATGCTATTTGTTGGGGCTGCAAAGGCCTTGCCTTGGATTCAGAACTGTGTGGTCACATCCCTTTTGAGTGTGCTCTGCCCCACTACTCAGATGCTCTGGAAAAGGTCTCCCAGAGAGAGCAGCCGCCTCTCATCCCCGGCCTCCTCAGAGCAACTCAAACACCCTACGCTCTTAAGAGCTCACACATCGCTGCACTTGCTGGGTCCTCTTCTAACAGTGATGCTGCCCGCCCATCCAGCGGGCCTTCCAGCGTTGCCTTTCACTGCCTTGGCCTATGTGACTACACAGCAACCTAGATAAAGTTAGCTAGAGCAGTGGTTCTCAACCTGTGGGTCACAACCACACAGGGCTTGCATATCAGATATCCTACCTATCAGATATTTATATTATGATTCATAACAGTAGCAAAATTAGTTATGAAATAGCAATGAAATAATTTTATTGTCAGGTTGTGGTGGGAGTCACCACAACATGAGAGCTGTATTAAAGGGTTACAGCTTTAGGAGGGCTGAGAACCACCAATCTAGAGACTTGGTGTACATGCCTTCATTATTGTATTAATTACCTGGCCCCTCACTGAATTTCACAATGACAGTGAACATGGTCACGATCACTTACATAGTTATACTTTAGCAACAGTTACTATCCATTTCACACGACATAAACTTAACAATTAAAACTTTGCAAAACACAAAAGCACACAGAAGAAACAACCTGTAGCCTCATACTCAGAAGAATTGGTAGTGTTTTGATGTATGCCTATCAAATCCCCCTTACACACAGACACACACAATTATAAATATATAATACCAGTGACATAAAGGGGACTTAACAACCTATGTGACCGTCACTTCACTCTGTCAGTGAGGAGGATCCTACCCCTTCCCTCTGATGCCTCCTGTGGTTTTCTTTAGAGAAACCCTGGCCCTCCCCACGTATGCTGCTCAAACTGATTCAAAACCCCTTTCTTAGAAGAAGCATGCACAGAAAATTTTCCCATGTCAACAAACACTCTACCAAGAGAAGACACCAAAATATTTTGATTCAATGGCATTCCATCATAGAATCATGTTGGTATTTACTTCAAATGTCCTGTCATCGGACATTTGAATGTCTCCAACATATACCAACTCAGATGCATACTATGGCAAATGCAGTAACATGTTTAACACTGTCTTTTTCTTTGAACTGATGATTAGATTTTAGAATGGATAGGTTTAAAAAAATAAAAGTGTACATCTGCAGGACTTTTGACACACATTACAACTTGCTCTGAAGTATTGTCTTAACTATATTCCTCACTATTGTGAGTCCCAAGCATTATATGTTTTCCACTTGGATAAATAAAAATCAAATCTGTCTTGATACTACTTAGGAATTTCTTCACTGGAATGAATGAGTGAATGAATGAATGAACAAATGGATGCACTGACTGAAGCCATTCAGAAGGGCAAGAAGTGCCAAGATGACTAAGGAGCAGCCCCTGAACTTACAAACGTTACAAGAGAGAAAGCACGGGGCAGAAAAGTGCACAGGAGGTTCTGAAACACGATTAATCCAGGCCAGGAGTGTTAGCATCATTCCTGAGACACAAAGGAGATCTGCACATGGTAAGGTGCTCCCTCGGCTAGGAAAACTGAGATATGCTTTAGCGGGTGGTTAACACTTCTTCCGGGTTGGGGGGGGCATCCATGTTCCCACACGACCTGGAGGTTAGTGTTGAGATGGCACTTCCTTCTCTGACCTCAGATGCTCGCCTATCTAGTTGGACAAAACAGAGTTCAACTGATGTCACTTTATAAACAGCATGTGACACCAATCAACCACAGCTTCTGTCCTCCCTTCCTCCAAGCTGGATTTCATCATCTCTCCACCATGACTGGTCTCCCTCCATGGTCCAAGAAACCATGCACTCAGGATCCCTCCCTACCTTAGGGCAGCATCCTGCCTCTGCCTGGGTACACGCTAGACTTTCCCAACACTAGAGGACTGAGCCGTGTTCAGTAATGGCAGGGACCTTTGGGTCACTGTCATCAAGGTAATCTTTGTGTTTACAAAAAACATTAGTCTCCCCGAGTTTAGAGCAACCCTGTTCAATTTAAAGTATACAGCTACATAAACCACGGTGCACATTGTGCCCCGCACCCTGCTGTGTTATGAAGAAGTCAGGCAAGGAGACCCATCTGTTTAGTAAGAAATATTTTGCTTGTTAAAGGGTGACATCATTGCCCTCTGAAATTAGGAGGATTTTGTCAGCAGATGGGAAAAAACGATGAGATTCCATTCGCCTCCCAAAGGTGCCGTGCAACACTGAAATAATCGCTCTGGCAGCTTCAAAATTAACTAGTTGTCGCCAAACTTCAGGAAAGAGGAAAAAGAGGAGGAGGAGGCAGAAGAAGAGAAGATAATTACAGGAGACTTTTATTTGGAAAAAGTATGTGGGAATTGAGGTAATATTACCATCCCGTGGGGGGAAGGGACTGTCAGCACTCAATTCATTTTTAAAACTTTAAAAATTAATACAGGGCCCAAAGGAACACAAATGGATATTACCTTCTACAGCATATTCTAGTCTGTTTCCTAAACTCAAGAACACGGAATTACTTTAAAACACCCTTAGAATAATGTTGCTACCTTCTTTCTCCCAAAGGAGGAGGGAAAAACAGAGCTCAAGAGTCACCAAGTCTAGGGAGACTATGGGTACATGAAGACCACCCACTCTAAATCAGCAATGTCCCTAGACGCAGAGAAAATGCTTTTCCTCCTCCCCTGTGGGTGGAAAGGAGGCAATAAGAAGACTGACTTCCTTTCCATATGTAAAGCCTTGGGTGACATTTCTGCATGATGTCATTCTGTCCAGAGGTCAGGAGACCGTTGATATGAAATAACCTAAGGTCACAGTGATCATAACAAGAAGCAGGGAAGTCCACAGCAGCAGTACACTTCCCTTGTGAGAGGCTGGGGGTACACCCAATGCACATCAATGATGTGAAGCACCCTAAAGATTCGAGCAAAACCCACTCTCCTCATTCCCAAGTGCCCTGGGTTCTCACACAGCTCTGTGCCATGGCTAAGGCTGACTCAGAGCCGCACTGCCAAGTAGGGCAATCACATATGCACTGGAAAGTCCACGGCTCATTCCCGAAGTGGTTAAGCCTCCTCGGGGACTGGGTGTGTTGCAAAGTCACATTAACTTTGGCATCTCGGACTAGTGACTCATGCATGGTTCAGGCACAGTGACTTCTCAGGACAGCTGTCTAACAATTCTGTCCAGTGCACAATGATGCAGAAATACAGAAAACCCAAAGAATCTAGTAGCCACAGAAGGGAGGGTTTGGACACCCACCTATGTCACCAGGCTAGCAGGTGAGCCCATGTCACTCCTGAAGTCACTATCTATCTATCTATCTATCTATCTATCTATCTATCTATCTATCTATCTATCTATCTATCTATCTATCTCTTTACCATAATTTAGGGTTTGTCTACTGAATTAATAAGAAGTAACTTTGACTCAAGTTACAAGCTAAAGGATCCAGGCTGAATGCCTATCTAAAAAGAAGAAAAAAAAAAACCCCAAACAACAAAATCATTATCATTGAGGAGGTTTTTTGTAGTCACTGAATTAGCAAAGCCATCAGGACATAACTGCTAAATACTGAACCAGTGGATGGCCTGTTCACAACAATAAACAAAACAATGGACTCCTTTGCCAAAACTGTAACTAAAACCCAGCAAAATACATTGCACTATCAACAGCCAAAGGAACACGCATTACCACTTACACACTGCATGCTCAAGTTAAGGAACAAACTACCAAAAGTTCTTGCCCACTTTTTCAAAACTAGACTAGCAAACGGCAGAGAATTCTCTCACAACCACAAATCTGGAGAGAAACAAAGTTCATGACTCCTTTATCTGTCCTGACTGAGGAACAGTGGATATGGAATTGGGAATCAGTGTGAAAAAGAAGAAAAGTTGATAACGAAGCTCCCTGATCAATGTTAAACCTCTAGAATTGGAGACATGAATTGAAGGCAGGGTGGCTCTGCTACCATGAACCAACCTGCATGAACTGTGACAAGCCACATTTAATGTAGTCTCCGGAGAAAGCACGGCACAGGAATTTCAATGGAGACCACATTCTATCACTTCTCTGGCCTGTCCATCACCATTATAGCAACAATAAACACAAATGGACCACACAATAAAGACCTCAGATGGGGGTGTGTTAGGGAACATCGACTGTTACACAGCATGGCACAGAGTCAAATAGTGATATTCCTCACATCAGCACAAGTAGGAAATGTGACTGGAGCCACCGCAGCGTGATTGACAGTCACTCAACCAAAATCCAAGATATGACACGTAGGAAAAAGGAAATGGGTAGGGAGAGGGAGCTCAAGAGCTTTGAAAAAAAAATTGATGCAATTTTTTGATCTTTTATCTTTACCAGGAGACAATAGCAGAGCCGGGGGAAAGTCCAGTTGTTTCACCATGTAAAATAATTTAAGGGGCTGCATTGCCAGCTCGGCAGTTAAGGGCACTTGCTCCTACGGCAGAGAACCCAGGTTCAGGCCTCAGCATCTGTGTGGCAGCTAACAACTGTCTATAATTCCAGTTTCAAGGATCTGATGCCCTCTTCTGGCCTCCTTGGGTACCAGGCACACACATGGCACAGACTTAAATGTAGATGAACTCTCAAACACATGCATTAAAATCATTTTAAGTAATTTAATCAGGTCATGAATTTAATTAAATTAAGACCTCAAAAATAAGAGGACATGCACAGATGATACAAATTTAAAAGTAACAGACGTAAGGAAAGAAAAGACCCAAACCCGTCCCAGAATGCATCTGTTAGTAGGAGAGAACTGAGGAAAGAGTGTACACCCTGGTAGTCAAACAGAGAGAAAAGGTTTCATAACATGTAAGTTTGTTTTCTCCTACTACCACGCCTGAATATCTACCCAGCTCTTCACCTTGAACCCCGTGGCTCCCTTCACCTGACACCCCCTTTTCAGTCATCTTCGCTGGCGAGGCTTCTAAGGGTGCAATGGACTTCCTGCATGCGCCTGCCATCTATAGGTGTAGTCCCCATGGTCCTCACCATGCTATCCATTTGCCTGTCTCCTTTTCCCAGCCACAAGGTCACTGTGTATAAAGACTGCTGCATGGTAGAACCTCAATAAATGTTTGCCCCATGGGCTGTTAGAGGAAGACTCAAGATGGCGTTCTTTCATCTACAGACTGGGTCAGATGGGCAGCAGGGCAAGAGAGAAATCACATAGTTTTAGGAATCAATAATGCTGTGCTCCTAGCTTTATACAACTAACAGCACACATCGGCACATCAGAGGGTGTGGTGTGGCATTAAGAGGAGAAAGTGGGGCACAGAAGAGAACAGAGGGATACTTTCAATGGCTACTATTCTGTGGAAATAAGAATTTGGGTGTGTTAAATATTGCTTCCCTATTCAAAGCCCTGGGTTCAATCCCCGGCACCCACACAATTTTATTTATTTAGTTTTCCTTTCCAAATGAGTGTCATTGTCTGCAGCTGACTGTAGTTCTGAGAGTTTGGGTATAATGGGAAACTGTCATGACAGAGTTCAAACACACTATAAACAAGTGATGGGCGGCTTATGACTTCAGTGAGCTGGCTCCATTGGATCCTGTTCATGAACCACAAGAAGGCCTTGTGGCCCAATAAATAAGGCTTGGCACTGGTGCAAATGGCTTAATGAAGGACAGAGATGTGACGAATCTATAACACTAGACAATGATGGACATCCTCTTTATCTTCAGACTCCCTGGGGTTGCTCCCTCCAGCAAAATAAAGAGGTGCAAATCAAAGAGCCTAACCCTGACCCAAATTAGATAATATCTGCACTCAGATATAATAAGCTAGAGGAATAAATGTGATATATCTCATTTGGTAGTCATGTATTAGGCCAGACAAAGGAATCTACATTTTATAGGTCAAAAGATATCTGTATCTCTAATTTTATAGGTTTTAACCTGATTTTTAAAAAAAAGCAACAGATCAAATTGTATTAAAAGGCTATCAAGCTAAAATCTCTTTTAAAATAGATACCCTTAGATTACGTCACACTGGGGCACTTTGTATTTTATTTCTATTCACGTAGCTTTTGATACACTGAGGAGGGCCCACAGGCCCTACTGTCAACTTCCCGTAACCGCACAAATGAAAACCAAGATGCCCCTGGTTAGTTTGCAGAGAGCCTAACTTCATTTATGGGTCTCACTGTGATGAGGATGCCCTCCAGATGTGAGACAGCCATACCGTAGGCTCAGTCCAACCACCTGTGCGATCATTTCCACAGAGCTTCCCTCTTCGCCAGTGGCACTGAAGTCAGGCCAGCGCTTCACCTAAATCCACCGATGGAGCAAAACGTACCGTGGCAGAAAACCAGTCGCACACGTGTCCGGTGCGAGCGGCGCGGAGTCAGCAGGCACTCGCGTGGGAAGTTTTTTCCAGCTGTGCTACTGGCATGTACAGAAACAGCATTTTGTGGGGGGACTCAGGCATTTCCAGAATGGCAGCCAATGCAAAGGACAGATGATCTTCCCATGAAGTAACAAAAGATGACATCCATTGGGAATTCATTGCTCAGTGCCATTGAGCCCTCACAAGGGCAGAGATCTGCCACAGTAGGATGGGGACCCAGGTCTGAGGAACGTCAGAGCTTACCCAGCCCTGCTCCCACACTGGGTGAACGCAGGCTTCCAGAGGCGGCGGGGGCAAGCACCTCCTTTTTAACTAACTTTATTTCTTCATGGCGATCTTAAGGGACTCCTGAAATACATGCCTCAGCCTTTGGCGCTGGTCCCAGGGAGAAGGGCTGGGAATGGGAGGGGACGGTGTTGAGTAAACAACAGGAAGTAGAGAATGAACAATAGGAAGTAGGGAATGAACAACAGGAAGTCATCTCAGCCACCACTCTCAGCTTACAGCCATTTGAGTTTGGAGCAAATTCTTAATTTTCCAAAAACCTCTCACTACAGCGGTAGGGAGGTAGCTCAGCCAGTTAAAGTTCCGACCACACAAGTCAGAAGATGTAGGGTCAACGCTCACAACCTACATAAAAAGCTAGAGGTGGGGACTTGTAACTGTAATCCCACACTCTTACAGCAAGATGGGATGGCAGAGACCGGAAGATCACCAGGAAGCTCTGGGGCTGGTGAGTCTGGGGTACCACACTGTGCAGGAGCACAGAGAGACTCTGCTTACAAAGGGGAAGGCAACCAACTTCCTGAAAGTCATTCTCTGACCTGTGCACATCCACCATGGCATTGTACACACCTGTTCTCTCTCTCTCTCTCTCTCTCTCTCTCTCTCTCTCTCTCTCTCTCTCATTTCTCTCTCCTTCCCTCCCTCCCCCCTTCATCAGTACATAAATCATAAAAATACTTTATACGTATGTTTTCTTACTGGATTGCTCTTACCTCCATTTCTGCTCTAAACTGGAAACCAAGGGAACTATTTCTTCTACAATAGGAATTTGAAAGGTCCTATGTGGCTATCACTTTGGTTCCAAAGCCACTGATAAAACACAGGGTACTAGTTCTTCCTATATTGTCTCACTCAGCTAAACAAAATGAAATTTTACTGAAATTATTTGTAAAAGGCAGCGTAATCTTCTAAAAGCTTTGAGAATGTATTAAAAGACCAGAATCAGTAACAATTCTTCTTATTATTGTTGCTGTCCTTTTTTGCTTATTTGCTTTGGGTTTTTGTTTTGGTTTGTTTTGGTTTTTGTTTTGTTTTCTGAGACAGGGTTTCTATGGGTAGCTTCAGTGCCTGTCCTGGAACTCGCTCTTGTAGACCAGGATGGCCTGGAACTCACAAAGATCCTCCTGCCTCTGCCTCCCAAAGGTTGGGATTAAAGGCATGTGCCACTACCGCCTGGTGTTTATAAAGGTTCTGAGGAGGGCTGATTACCCGGGTACAGTATAACTCAGCAAGGTACAAAGAACTTCTGAGCTGGAAATAGGGTCAATAGCAGCATTCTCACCCAGCATGTGCAAGGTTCAGGGTTCAATCCCCTGCACTTCAAAGAATGGGGGATGCCTGCACCAGTTAGACTCAAATGGCCTCTGGGAATTATTGTCAGGCCTTGCTTCTCTTTCTTCCTGTTCATACTGCAAATAAAATGGGCACATTCATCTTTTGTAGCATTTGTAACATAAGTGACATTAAGAACTGACGCACAGGCCCAATCACCCCATGTTCAAGTCCAACTAATGTAACACTAAAGCTTCAATATTAGAGCCATTTACTAGCCATAAGGTACAAAGCACTGTGCTAATTTGAGCCTTTGGGGGCTGAAGTAAGAGTTAGGCATAAGTTCCCATGGCAAAGAAATACAAAGGTAAAGAAGAGACACTCGGATACCCAAGTGCTTTTTACACCTTGGCTCTAGCCTCTCTTAAATGTCCTCCTCATAAAGTAAAACAATATAAGGGAAGACCATGGAAATAGGGTCAGCCATTTTCTTGGAGGAAATGGGTCCTGGATTGCCAGCTCTGATACTGTGATACGTGTGGGGAAAATATAAAAATCATATAGTTTTCAACTGAGGATTACTTATAGGTGGGAGACTGTAAATTTAAATGTTGCCACACAAAGTTCCCTTTTGAGTCTTATTTCCCAAAATGATGAAGCCCATGGCATTGGTTCATGATTTTCTTTGAATACTTTTGAATATGAAAATCACATTTCTGACAAACATTAACTTACAGATGTTAGTTCTCTCTGGTTAAGAAAAATTAAAAACCAACATAATAAAAATAAACACGTTAAAAAACAGCCCAGTTAGAAGTTAGGCAAGAGAGCACACACCTGTTGCAAAGATACTTGGGAGCTGAGGCAGGAGGGTTGCTTGATCTCAGGAGTTGAGGACATGCCAGAGCAACATAAACTCCCTCCCATCTCAAAAAAGACAAACTAAACCCATGAGAAGAAGGAGAGGAAGAGGAGGAGAGAGTCAGTCTAGAATTCGATTCAAGGGCAGACTGTAGACTATAAAAAGGGCACTGTGTGTGCATATAAAATGTTATCACTCTGTTCCCCCATAGTCTTAAAAGCACAGCCTGCTCCAGGCAGCCGGTGGTATAGAATGGCTACATTGTTAGCCATCCCTTTTCCATAGCGGAACCAGGCCATTTGCCACCAGCCTGGTATACCACAGCTAGCTTACCTTCAGCACACACCGAAATCGCTGATGCTGTTCTAGAAAGCTGTCGCATAGACGTCCCCTCTCACAACATCAAGCCTGACTCGTCTATCTTAATGCCCATTAATGGGGCCCATGAAATGACCTTGGAAAGTCTACATCGTGAGCTGCCAGGGTGGACACACGGGCAGAGTGTTTGTTAAGCATCAGAAGGTCTGGGCTTCTATCCTTAGTGCTATATACAAAAAAAGCAACGAAACCACCTGAGTTAAACCCAGCCACTGAAATTCTGTGGCTTATAATTTTAGAATGTTTCCAAAGCCTTCACGGGTCCCACCCCAAACATAATACACGGAGAGCGTATTTTAGTGTGGACCTTCCTTGAGAGTCTTCCATCAATACTTAAAATAGGGTCGCCAGAAGAGGCCACATAGCACTTTGTCTCCTTGTTGCTCAAATTTCGGGAACAGTCCACCCACGTGGCTCTCCTGAACCTCAACCCAGGTTAGCTGTCACATTTATAGCTGGAATGAAAGGCTAGGGAGAGACGAATTCCCGGATGTGAAGAATCACAACGCCCGCATCCCAACACAGCAACGTTCATGTATGTAGATATCTCCCGACTCAGACCCTAAATCTCCTCAAATGTGGGAGTGTTACCTCTGACAGGATGACTCCTGTCACAAGACAAGGGACTTCACAACAGATTCTTCACCCTATAACCCCAGCCTCAGAAACACAATTCCAAATTTTTCTAGGACATTTTGCACAATGTGAAGCCACCAAAGCACTTACATAATACAGGTTTGCAACACTCCACAAACCCTTCTACTTTATCACCACCGTGGCTTTAACTTGGTTTGTACACTCTAATCTATTTGAAATAACTTAAATAACACATTCAGATACATAGCTTGACTTTTTTAGGAAGAGTATTTTAGCACAAGCATCTTTCCTTAGTGTGAGAACACCAAAACAAAATTCATCAAGTCTTATCCATCAGCTTTGTGGTATTATAAAGTCAATTATTTACTAGGACTTACATCATAGATACTACATAATTGAGAACACAATTTATTAACTAAACGTTAACTTGACTAGTTAAATGTGCTTCCTAGACTCATTTTTATTTATGTGAATGAGTGAGTCTATGCGCGCACGCGTGTGTGTATGTGTGTGTGTGTGTGTGTGTGTGTGTGTGTGCGCGCGCGCACGTGCGCGTGCGTATGTGTGTGGGGGTGGGGGGGTTGTGTGCGCACCACCTGTGCACACACCTAGAGAGGCCAGAAGAGGGCGTCAGATCTCCTGGAGCTGGGGTTACAGGCAGTAACCACTAACTGGATGTAGGTGCTGGGAACTGAACTTGGGACCTCTGGAGGAGTAGCACAGGCTCTTAACTGCTGAGCCATGTCTTTTAAATGTGTTCTTAACAAGAAGGTAAGCTCCCCTTGAAGGCACAAAATTGATAGTCCCAAATGACAATTCTTATAACCTTCAACCTGGCAGGAGGCAAACGAGGGGGGAAATTGCTAAAATAAATTAAAAGAAAAATATTTAAGTAAACATCCAGCTGTTTAAGAAGGAATAAAATTAAATTCTTAGCCAGAGCCCCTTTTAAACACTCCAACATGGACAACAGAAGTTCATTATTAACGAACTCCAGCACAGAACAGATGCTCCGTTGGCAAGAAGAAAGCTGTTTCTCACTTCCCCTGGTAACTATCTTTAGTACTTTACACTCTTAGAAACGAGGAATGCGCATACAGATGTATTATGAGGCAACAGGCAATTATCTAATGTCAGCTATGGGGGCAGGGGACTATGAAATCAGTGCAAACGACATCCTAAGGCATGCCAGGCTTCAATATAGGCATTGAGGTCTGGTGACAAAGGCCTTATGATCCCCTGGGACTTTCAAGGTCTGGGCATTCCCGACTACAACCAGTGAGCTATTTACATCTCCGTATAGAAAGGAATCAATAGAAAATTGAAAATTGCCTAATTTGGGATGGCAGCCTGGGGGAGGGGCGGTTACCACAATGGAAATTATCTGACATTAACAACCCTGCCATGGAGGTAATTTTAGAATAATGATGGAATATTGGGGCGGGGGGTGGAGAGCGGTGATCTCAGTCTCCTTCAAAACACAGGGAAGGATTAAGTGGGGATAAGAATCACACAAGTCAGGATTGCAACCGAGTTCAAGCAAACTTGAGGGGCAACACTTGCTGGTCACAGTTCTGCACATGAGGCATGACTAAGAGGGTGTGGGAGTCTGCAGAAAGTCAACCGGCAAAGCATGCAGTAAATAACTTGCTTTAGTAAACCCACGTTCTTAATACAAGTCCCATCATCATTATCTATACCCCATCCCACAGAAAGAAGTCATTCTTTATAGCTTCTAGAAGACTGTGCTCTATGTGGAGGGAATGTATGGGATTCTTGGCCCTTCATGGGATGGTGACAGAGTATATTTATTTGGGGCCCATGTAGAAAGAAACATCGTTGAGATGTTATTAACAGAATTGTGAATCTGGCACTCTGGATTTATGTGTGCAAATATGAGTATGATTTTAACATCTGCACTAAAGTGTAAGCCCTGTTGAGGCAGGGTCCCTCTTTCTCGGTCACCTTTGCAGCCTGAAGAGCTAGCACTACGCCTGCTTCAAAGCAAGCCTCCATACACAGCTGCCAGATGAACCGTCCGAGAGGATAAAATGCCCAGTCCGTACACACCCATTTCAGTCTGACAGTTTACAGGTAGGGGAGGGCTTCCTCTTAAAGGAATCCAACACACCAATATCAATGAAATAATCCTTTCTTGGCAGGTTGTACAAAATATCCACAGAACTTAGTATACATGAACTTCCTTCCTAGATGACACAGGACTAGCTGCTTGCAGTTTATGTTTGTGAAGTTTGACAACAATCTTGTTTCTCTGGATGGACAAAGTCAACCTTGCCCCTGATTTAGATGATATTGGTCAGGACAGTACATGGTGGGCTTGATACACTATGGACAACTGAGTCTTTGTCTTCTCTCTCAATTTGAGTTTGAATTACATCCATCTTGAATCACTGTATTTATTCTTCCTGATTCCCATTGGGTTCATGATTTACACTACTTAGTCTTTCAGAATTGGGATGAGAGATCCAGAGTCATAGTCAAAACCATGGACTTGGCTGTGTGATGACCTCATAGTCTCAGGACCCAAGGCTGGCTAGCCTGAGACACATTTATTATTATAAATGGTACCATTTTGATCTATCAACAAATTGGGTGTGGCATTCAGACTCACAATCCTTCAGCTGCAATGGAAATCTAGTGTTTGTTTTGGAAATTGGGAAGGTAGTGAAAGAGATTAGTTATTTCTGATAAGCTGCCATTGGTTGCTTAGACACAAAGTTAAAACTGAGTCTATAGCAAGACCCCAAAGCATTGCTCCCAGAGGAGCAAGGAAGATGAATGCTAGGTAAAGCTTTGCTTAGGTGAGCTGGACGCTGGGCTAGGCACTCCCTGCAGAGGCAAAGAACACAGCACGCTGGCCTCGCTCTAGGAGCCTGCTGGTTTGGGGAGGCCGAGAGAGGTCCAATTATTTCTCATGCTCTGGGATAACTACTTAGGGTTGATGTAGTAAATCTGGCTCAACAAAAGCATGAAATAGGAAGCAATAAATGTGCTGTGGGAGGCCAGGGCAAGTTTATAGAGGAAGCTAAGAACTGGGCTTCACCGGGAAGAATGCAAACATTTTCACCAGCAGGAAAAATGGGAGACCATGTTTTAGGTAGAAAAAAAAATGTGTGGGTTACACTCAGAAATATGAAAAAGCTCAAGGTTTGTTCAGGAGTGAATACGGGGACCCGTGTGGCTGGAATGAAGGGTATATAGGGTGTGGGAGCAAAAGATGAGATCAGAGAAAATGATCAAGGCCAGATTACACAGGGCCTTGGGCGTGCCAAAAATGATGGAATTTATCTTATACAAAATAAGGAAGCATCAGGATTTTTATAAAACATAATTTTAAAATATCTTAAGAAGTTGATTTCAGAAAGATGGGCTGCATAGGGCATGGATGGGAGTCTAGGGTCATGGGTGGAGAGTGGCTTCCTGATGCTAGGAGGAGATAACCTAGCAAACAAAACAACTCTGTAAGATCTGACGCAAGGAAGCACCCTGCACTCTTCCTCCATACTGTTCGAAGATGGCACTGGGCAGGGCAATTCTAGACTACCTTTCCTAGAACCATCGTGAAACCCCCAGTTTAAAACGTACCATTTTGGCCATATCAGAACAGTCTCAATAATAAAAGGCGTTTTGAGGGGGGGAGGAAGAAATCAAGTTGCCTTTCTGCAGGTGACGCAATCTTATGAAGAGGAAACCCTCAGATCAGACACTAGCACGAACACGTACACACCATCAGAGAAAAAAAACAAAAGCAGCAAAGCTGGAGGGGACAAGGCCAGCACAATGACATTAAGTCACGTTTGTGTACAAAATACTGAACAGTCGGCTGAGGGAATTAGGAAAATGATTCCATTTACAAAAGCACTAATGATATTCAAAACTCAGGAATAGACATAATCAAAAATGCAAAGCTTGCACACACAAGACTGAAAAAACATTCCCAAAAGAAACTAAATGAATAGGATAATGTTCTACATTCATGGATTAGAAAACTTTGTGTCCTTCAGATAACAGTACTACAGGAGAGGACCCACAAATTTGGTGGTATTTCCAAGAGAAACTCAATGGCAACTTTTGTAGAAATAGAAGAAAAAATCCTTAAATTCATATGGAATCTCAAGGGATCTCCAATCACTCGAGGCTTAAGAGTGCTTCCGACTCTAGCAGACAACTAAAACTCCCTTCCCAGCATCACATCAGGTGGCTCACAACTGTCTGGACCTCCAGTTTGGAGATCCAGCACCCTCATCTGGCCTCCGTGGGCATTACACATGCACATGTGCATATACTCACACAAATTAAAAGTAAACGGGGTTAGGGATTTAGGTCAGTGGTGGAGCACTCGCCTAGCAAGCACAAGGCCCTGGATTCGGTCCTCAACTTAGAGAAAAAATAGTTTCAAAGTGGTAAATAAAATTGGAAGAATCCCATTTTACAATTTCAGAATTTCCTGCAAAACTACAGTAATAAAGTAAGAACATAGTAAAAAAAGTAGATCATACACGAGACAGCCCATACAAAGATGGTCATGTCATTAGAATAGATCATACATGAGACAGCCCACACAAAGATGGTCACGTCATTAGAATAGATCATACATGAGACAGCCCTGTGCCTAACATAGATAAGAATAATGGGCCAATCAGTTTATAATTAATGCAGACTCTTTGTGTGATTTTCTCTGGGACTAAATGGCTGGGGGGAACCGGGCAGGACATAAACAAGCCCACCCTCATGTTACAGAATGGCACCCACGTGGATAACTGCATCCACAGAAAGCCTGAGAAAGCTTGGGAAAGAATAGAGTAAAGCATGTTTTCTTGGTAGCAGCAATTTCTCAGGTCTGCTCTGCTTGCTAGAGGCAAGCAAGCACTCTCATTTAAGAGAGGCTTCCTCACTCAGCTTTAGCTGTAAAACCTTGCAGCTCTTTTAAGAGGTCCTGGCATGAAACACTTACATAGTGTTGATGAAAAGCTGGACCACATGCTTTTTGGTTTTCAGCCATAGCAGGAAAAAAGCCGCACTGTTTTAAAATGCCAGCTTTCTGGGCCGTCCTGCCAGGACAAACTCTGACTCTTTCAGGCAGGCGGTCCGACTACGGAGCATTTGAGTGTGGTTTGTGGACACACTGCTGCAGCTTGCTTGCTGGCAGGGACCTTGAAATGCCATAGAGTTGTGGCAGTGCCTCAGCCATGAGGCTTGAATCTCATAAAGCTAAGTAATGGGCTGGATCCAGCTGTCAAAGCCACGGCTTTAATCCTACCCATATTGCTTGGTAAATTAAAGACTCGTGTAGTCAGGAAAAGAGAGATATACATCAAAGAGAGATTCAAACACAACCTCTAAGTTGTTTACAGTGTGTTAAAAATATACAGGCTAAAGGTTAAAGTCCTTAAAATAAAAAAAAGAGAGTAGTTGGGTGTGGTGGTACACACCTTTAATCCCAACCCTAGGGAGGCAGAGACAGAGAGAACTCTGAAAGTTCAAGGTGTGGTAGCATACACCTTTAATCCCAGCACTGGGGAGGCTGAGACAGGCAGATCTCTGTGAGTTCAAGGATAGCCTGGTCTACAGAGGGAGTTCCAGGACAAAGATACCCAGAGAACCTGTCTCAAAAAGCCAAAAGTTAAAAGTAAAAATAAAAGAAATAGAGGTTAAAATAAAGCCACAGAAAGATGGAAAATACACAGAGAATCTTGATACTGTATGCTATTATGCTCTCTTTGAATTATTTGAATGCTGAGGAAGGAGCAACAGCTGCTAAAAGATATTTGCTTATAAATGCTGCTGAACTAATCCAAGATAGGTATTTTGAAAATACCTTGACTTCAAAATTGAAGTCAAAAGGTATGTTACTTTGGAGAAGAGATTTTGCTTTTGTTTCCACAGGAAATGAGAGGCTGTGGATTCATTCTGAGTTAAGAAAAATCAAGTTTGTTCAAGGAAGACCACCTGAGAAATCTCCGGTAGGAACAGATGGTCCAGACGACAGAGTTCTACATCCAGAACAGGTTCAAGACTGCTGCCTAAGATGATCAAGACTCACAAGATACTCCAGTCAGGACTTGATCATAACTCTAAATTTTGTTTAGGTCCCCATAAGATTATTGGCGCCCCCAACCAGCCAGAAGTAGCCTGGAATACTATGCCCACATTCCCAGAAAATGGACTATGGATATTTTCCTTTGTTTGAAAAAAAAAAAAGAGGGGGAAGTGGTACTGGAGAATTGTCTGTATTCTGTCAATCATGTTTTAAATAAACGCTGATTGGCCAGGAAGGAAGTATAGGTGGGAAAACCAGACAGGAAGTAAAGGTGTAGCCAGAAGAACAGGAGTATTCTGAGAAGGAAGCTCTTTCCCCAGTCCTCCCCAGACCATGGAAGAAGCAGGATGTGACCTGCCCCACTAAAAAAGGTACTGAGCCATGTGGCTAACATAGATAAGAATAATGGGCCAATCAGTTTATAATTAATGCAGATTCTTTGTGTGATTTTTCTCTGGGACTAAATGGCTGAGGGGACTGGGTGGGACATAAACCCCAACAAGCCCGCCCTCATGTTACACAGCCCACACAAAGGTGTCACTTCATTTTTTAAAAGGATGTCAGCACCATTTAATGACAAAATGACAGCCTTTTCAACAAAGAGATCTTGGAGAACTGGATGTCCACAACTAGATAAGTTTTAGCTCATACAGGTCAAAAACTTAAGTGCTGAAACTTAAGTACAAAACCACCAGCAGAAAAAACGGGAGGGGGGCACCATCACTGGCCCTCCATATTGCTTCTGCAATGACTGCACAGATATGGCACCCAAAACGTGAACAATTGGGGGAAAAGATTATGACTAAATTTCAAAATTAAGAACACCAGTATCAAAAATACCATCGACGTAATGAAAAGCAACCCATGGATGGGAGAAAAAGACATAAAAACCATGTATCTGATACAGTATTAATTTATTAGAATATATTTTTTTAAAAATGCCAAGACTCAATAACAACAAAAGCAACAAATAAAGGTCATGGGTGCAAAGGCCTCGAATAAACATTTCCCCCAAAGACACACAAATGGCCAACAAGCACAGGAAGAGATGTTCCACATGGATATTTATTAGGAAAATGCAAACCAGAAACACAAACGAATCATGCTTCATGGCCATTATCAAGAAATTAGAAAAGAGTGTTGGTGAGAAAGAAAACGTGCAACCCCTGTACACTGCGGGCAGTAGGATGACATGGTTCAATGCTGTGGAAGACAGACTGAAGTTGTCAAAAAGCTAAACACAGAACAGTAAGCTATTCAGAATTTTAACCAAGTATTTAACTCCATAGACCTGAAAGCAAATGGGGTAGAATAACAGTTTGTATCAACATTGTTCACAATAGCTAAAGGGTGGAGACGACCCAATTGTCTACCAACAGATGAATGAGTGAGCTAAATACTGCAGGAGAATAACATGTATCTGTGCTGCTGAGTTCAAACAGACACAGGATAGACAAACAAACATGGGACAATTCCGCTTGTAAGAGATGAAGAGTACGGTAGTGGTTGCCAGGGCCTGGGAGTGGAAGCAACAATTGCTTATTGGATGAAATTTCTGTGTGGGAAGATATGAAGCCTCTAGAAGTGGGTCATGGTGCACAGTGTGAACAGACTTACTGAAGCTAAATTGAACGCTAAAAGATGGTTCATGTGCTAGCATGGTTTGTTATGCATATTAAATCATGATTTAAAAACAAAATCCAAGAAAGCCAACCTAAAAGGGGGGGGGCTTCTGATTTAGCCGAGACACCACCAGGTAAAGAAGTCTATGGAAAGAGACCTTAGAAAGTTGAAACAGCTCGGCCTGAGCCTGACCAGCACAGGCGGTCAAGAGGCTCAGCAACAAGGACTCACGTTGCAGGTGGATGAGCCGTCCAGTGTCGGGTAGGAACCATCGGGCCAGTCTGCAGGGTCCAAGGCAGCTGACTGCCGGTGCTGGGCCTCATATTCCTTCAGCTGCAGGGAGAACAAACGGAAGACTGAAGTAGAAATAATTGCCATGTACTGCCTCCTACACAGCAGAAGTCACTTAAAACATCAAGTTGATGGCAATGAAATGACCAGGTGACCCAGGGCCAGCCAAAGCTAAGCCTTCTGGAACCACAAGAAGAGGGTATGAAACCCTGCCTGCAGGTTTTCAATCAGACCAATAGATCCAGCAGGATCTGTATGCTGTTCCCAAAGGAACCTTGATTTCCTCACACATGTCCCCCGCAACATGAAAACCGGGGTGCAATCAAGTTTGAAACCGGGAACTTTCTACGGTGTAGTTCTACATGTGTAAATCCAAAAGCATGTTCTTCCTCTCAAAGGAAAGTAAAGGAGGCCATAGACATCGGAATAACCGAGAGGGAACAGCTGAAACCAACTTTTAGAAATGCCAGGGCAGGACTGAGGATGTAGCTCAAAAGGTAGAGCATTTGCTAGCATGCACAAGTCCTGGGGGTCAATCCCCAGCATCACACAAGTGTGTGCCTGTCATCCAGCAGAGCAAGGAAGAGGCGCCCAGCAGCCTGGACTTTCTCATTCAAGGCTGGGGCATTCTATCTGTCAATATTAACACCTAGTAAATAGGAATTGGTTTAGTAAGAAACCTGAACATGGGGGAAGGAATAACTAAGACAATGAAACTTTCAGAGCTGCTGGAAGCGTAGGCTTAGAAACTCAGTGTTTTGGTTTTAAGGAAAAACAAAAACAAACACAGAAAGGAAAGGAAATGTTCTAGAAAAGGGAGCAAATGCAGCAAAACCAAACCAAGGCTCTTTCAGAACACCCTATGTGAAGTGATCCCGGGAGGTTTGCACACAAGCACAAAGAGCCACAATCAGCTACTTCAGACACCTCCGCTGCCACTGCAGTGAAACCTCACTGTAACTTACGCTTCAGATGCAATTTAAGAGTTGATCAAACTATGTTCCATGAAGTTAAATATAGAAAGAACCTGGCCTCAGGCATTGACAATGGTCCTCGACCACCAGCGCTGTGGGATGAGGCAAAGTCATGGCCCAAAACATGACTTTCCCGGTGTTTATTGCAAACTAGGAATGTGTCTTTTACCTATACATGTGGGCGGAGGTAGGCAGCACTGATTAGGGAGTAAAGGACTGGATATAGACACCAGATACCATTGGTTGCCTGGGATGGGTTACTGAACCCTTCTGTACAATAGAACAACCTCCTCTTGGACAACCGGGAAGACTCTGAATTCATCTAGAGGCTGCTACAATCAAAGGCTGTAGCAAAGCCCTCAGCGCACGCCTATGCAACAGTTACAGATACAGCACTGTGGCTTCCACCCTTGGGGCTCCAGGTAAACACACACTTCACGGTAAGATTCTGCTATCAGTGGCACTAATCATCTTAATCTTTGACACATGATTGGGAACATATACACTGTCCTCATATTTATAGTATACTAATATACGGGGTTGATCCTTCTGTATGGATACACGGTTTCTGAAATGCTACAGTCTCCTTACACCCTGGGAAGAAATGTCAGGTGGAAAGGGATATTACGAGACTGTCAGTTTTGTCTTGGTCTCTCCTCCCTTTTTATACTCAGTCTTAGCCATGACTCCCAGGAGTCACTAAATAAGCTTCAGCTTTAACTAAAACACAAAGCAAGTCCCTAGCCAGACAGCTCTAAGCCGACAAGCCTTCTGATCGCCTGAGGACTTTATTTGTGACACACAGATGTAGCTTAGGAGCAGACCTATGTTGTCAGATGTGCAAATATGTAACTTAGTAATTAAGCTCTGGATCAGCTTTAGTTTTAAGATTTATATTTTTAAAAAAGATTTAAATTTTTAAGAAAATAAGACTGCAACATCAGGTTATGGGCTCTCGGCTTCATTTGGACAGTATCGAGAAAGTTAACGTTTCTGAACAGAGAGCAGCTCCCCTGTGCTTTATGTGAACACCCCTGGGCCACCTCACACAGGGCGTCCTGAAGGACCTTCTATGTAGCTTTGCTAAGTGAAATTTGCTGACTTTTCAACGGGGTTTCCTTTCTTTGTCTTTTTTTTTTCCTTTCTATGACACAGGCCCATCATATCCTCACGGTAAAACAACCAGGGCTAGTCTCTAGCCAAGGCTTTACATGTGAGTCTATCCGGTCCCTGTTTTATCCTTAACAATCCACTCACACATGCACACATCACCCAGCTAAATGAATGCTCCATAGAATCCCGGTATGCCATGGGGCTTTCTAGACCAAGAGGAACCAGGGCAAGATTTACATATCCAGAACTTAATCGCAGGCAATTAAAGTTAGTATTTGTCAATTGTGTTGTTCAGAAACTGCCAATTACCTAGATCCCCATAAAGTTTAATTATTTTTAATTAATAAGATTCCCTTCCTTAACACCTAAAGCATGTATCTACCACAAAAACAGAATTCCTAGAAAATGTTTGGCATGCCATTTTCTTGGACACAGTCATTAAGCTAATATAGAAATCATCTATTGAGCTATCTTTACACCCCACATTCAAAAGGGCAGTACCCTGAACTGAGAGGAGTTTTGCAAACGTCCCTGCCTTCGAGTGCTTTTGCTGCTCACATATTAGTTCCCTGCGGAGTTTTCACGCTTGTCTCAATCTGCATCAGATAAATGGGTTCTTAGCAGGGCGGGGAGATGGCTCAGCACTAGGGGCGCTTATTTCCAACCTGAGCTTGTTAAATCCACACACATGCTCACACAGAAACAAATACATACCCCTTAAAGGGGTTTTCAGGGATGGAGATCGCAGTTGGATAATTTATAGCGAGGATACACATGACAGGGTTAAATAAATATGATGGAATTGGAGTGGATCAAAACGTCCCAATTTGAACACAGACAAAACTTTCCCAAAAGGCATGTTGGCAGTCTCCTCTCCCCAGAGCTGTCCTTCGAATTGTGACTTAGAATTCAAAGCCCCTATGAGTCTTTGATTGACAGAGGAAGGCACATCCACCTAGATTAAACTCTGTGATAATATGAGGCATGGTCTGTATAGCAGGTCTGCATTTGCCCTTCTTGTATATACTGATACCAAGTAAAGTTAGGTCCTTTCTCTGGTCCCAGGTTAAAGGAAGCAGATTCCCTCTGCAGAGTTTTTTATATTGTCTAATTTTTTTTGTTTTGTCTCTGGATTTAAAAAAAATTCTCACTTAGGCATTAATAATGAAGGATAATTCTGCAAGAAGAGCAATTGAGCATCCATCTCTGCTACTTCATCATCTGTAGATGGTACCCAGTCTTGCATACAGATAGAACAGAGCGTAGATAATGTTGCCATCATTTTCCTCCTGGTCATCTGCCTTTCTTGATGTCTCAGTGATCTCTACAGCTGCATCTGAGACTGGGCAAAGGCCACCAAGTGAGACCAGGCAGAGGCCACCAAACCAGCAGTCGCCAGGCTGCAGGCCGTTCTGAGATGTCACACTTTCTTGCATGTGGCTAGGCCACCATCTCCTCAGGCTGTCTTCTAACTTCAGCTAGTGGCTAGAATCAGGAACTCATTTTTTTCCCCTCCACTTCTTCTCCAAGTTCGAGAGTATTCCTTTCTTTTCTGTCTATATTGGACTATAATGGGGCACTTTTAAATGTTTTCCCTTGCTCCGAGAAAATGAGTAAACCTCATCTCATGCCAAAGACAGGTGCTGTAAGATGGCCTCAGACACCTGCATCCAGATGATGACTTCTGATATTGGAACACAGTGCAGCCTCACCACTCACCAGGAGGCAAGGAAACCTCCTACTCACTACAAGAAAACTCCATATATGTGGATTCTTCTTACATGCATTGTCTAGTGATTTGGCTGGATGTTTCCCCAATGCTGGGACATACACAAAGGATGGAACTAGAGAGAAAATGTTTGGAAGAGTTTGACACTCGAGGGCCTGGGCTAAGAAAGAAGGTGCAGGTTATTTGAGTGAGGCATGGATAAGGTTGTCATCCATCACTAGCTACATCACCTATCCCAGTACAAACATGCTTTTCTGCAGTAAGCCAAGGCACTCTGTCCCCTGCACTATCATGAACTTCAGTATGCTGGAGACAAGGCTACTGTGGCAATCCTCCAAGTCCACAGATGAAGAAAAGTCAGCAGATGTTGCAAAATTGCCCCGGCCGCTGAGTTTCCTTCCAAAGTCAGTCTCATTTCTTTCCCTTAGGTGACAGTGCTCACTCCTCCCTCCCCCTCCCTTCCTTCATAGTCAGGGCTAACTGTCAATTTACAGGCTGTAGAATCATGTGGGAGACAGGCCGGGGGCATGGCCGTGGGTGATGAGGTGGGAAGTGGGTCTTTGAGGGGCTGATGGTTAAAAGCACTTGTTGGTCTCTCAGAGTTTGACTCTTAGCACCCACAGCAGGTAGCTTACAGCTACACGGAACTCCAGCTCCAGGAGCTGCAACTCCATCTTCTGGCTATCCTGTATACGCATGGCATATACTCACGCAGACATAGATGCAGAAGTAATAAAAATGAAAACAAAATCTTTTAAAATGAAGAATGTGGGAAGGGCCATCTTGACTATGGGACTGCTGATGGGCAGGAAATCGTGGGCACTATAATACACAGAAAGCAAGCTTAAATGTGGGTGCCACTATCCCACAGGTTTGGGTCCCAGAAAAATTAAAATGGAGAAAGTGAGCTGACCAGTACAACTGTTCATTGCTGCCTCACTCCTGACTATGGATACAATGTGAACATTCTCCTCAAGCCTCGACCACTATGACCACACCCCGACAAGTACCAGCACATTGAACTGAACCCTAGAACTGTGAGCAAAGGGAAATCTATTTTTGCCAAGTAATGTGTCACTAATACAAATGTTTTATTATACAAGATAGAAAACTTGTATCAAGCAAATAGAATGCAGTATCATTATTTAAATATATCCATGATAAAGTGGATAACTGATGACCACTAAAATATCAAACCATTCCTTTGGGGGTTGGTGGTGGAGCAGTCCCAAAACAGCCATGAAGTTTTGATGCCCGATAATATAATAGATATATACAGAGGTGTGCGCACATAGACACAGACACACAAACACACACACACACACTGTAGCTATTAGATTCCTATAACGTCTGATGCCCCCAAGTGCTTTTCCAGATGGTGCCTGGCATAAGCTAAATGTCCACACCCTTACCCTAGCAAGTGCTTCTTCAATGGTGATCATCTTTTCTTTGACCATCATCATTAGCTGAATCCGCTCCTCGTCGCTCATCGTTATCTCACTTGCCACATAGCCCACGTCTTCTCCTGGGGATTAAAGACAGATAAATGCCAGTGAGAGATGGAGAGGCAGGCCTCCAGCCTGGAAGGCCCTCATCATGGGCGAGGGAGAGACTTCTCTCAGGGGCAATACCCACTTTGCATGCTAGGGAGGGGGTGGAGGGATGTAGAACCGAGCTGTTTCTCCGGAAGCCAAAAGCTCATCTATTTGGGAAACGTGTTGTAAGAATATGTGTGAGCTACCACAGAAGCAAACCCATGACCAGAACTCTAGAGGCAGGCTTTTTAGACATGGTACAAAGTTGACATGGAATTTCTTGTTATTGGTGGACCAGGAATCTCATTTAAACACCTAACTTGACAGAGAAGCATTCGGAGGTTTCTTTGGGTTGGACATTCTCTGTATTTTAGCGTGTGCAATATGAATGAGAAAAACATATATTTGTACGAGAGCACCCTCTGCTGTGACAGAGGGTCAAGGCACAAAACCAAGGCTGCCGAGCCTGGTTCAACCGTCTTTCCATAGTGAGTTATCTGGCGTATCTCGGAGTTACCGGGTTATGTTACAGGATAAGCACATAAATAAAACCACACACTAAGCATGTCAACCTCATGGAAGACAGGTACAGCTATTTAGACCTGGAAGTACTGTAGTCACAGGGTCTGCAGGATGTGAGAGGTAGCTACCACCTGACTTAGCGTGAAGGCCTCCAGAAGTACACAGGAAAAGACACCCCCGCCCCAAAAGCCTTTTCCCACAAAGCAAACAACGCTATCCCTCTTATTTGAGCTCCGCTGGCCAGTTGTATCTTTGGTCAGCATGTGACAGCAGGCTAACACACACACCAGGAGGAAGCCACATTGTTGGTCTTGCTCTCTCTCCTCTGTCCCATCATCCATTGACACTCTTTGGTGACTTCTGGCATCATCAGGACCTCAGCCAGAGCTTCCCACACCCTGGGTGAGCCAGGACAGGACTAAGGAGACTATCTGAAGGCTCATGGGAAACCACGGTAGAGGAACCTAGCTTACGGATTGCGTTCCCCATGCTCCTGCATCTCGTTTGCATTTAGTAGTCACTTAGTTCAGAGGTACCCCTCAATTCCCCGCTGAAACTCGTCCACTTGTGGAAAAACGGAATGGTGCTCTGGGTGTGGAGAGAGGCCAGCTGGCTTGATTCATTTTCCTACCCGTGTTGAGTGTCACAGAGCTGGTTGGGTGTGTTATAAAGCCATGTGAACTGGTGAACTGCTTCCTCCTCCTCTTCCTCTCTCTCTCTCTCTCTCTCTCTCTCTCTCCCCCTTCCCTTCCTCCCTCCCTCCTTCCTTCCTTCCCTCTCTCTCCCTTCTCTCCTAAGACTTACTTTTATTAATATCTCATGTATGTTTCTGGGTAAGTGAATGTCACATATAGGTGCTCACAGAGGCCCGAAAAGGTCACCAGATCCCTGGAGCTGGAGTTACGTACAGCATGAGCTGCCTGACATGAGGACTGGGAACCAAACTCCAGTCCTTTGGAAGAGGGGCAAGTGTTCTTAACCACTGAGCCCTCTCTCTGGGCCCTGCCTTCTCCCTTTACAGCTTTCTAAGTGAGATTTGTCAGAATGCTAAGTTTATTCGGAAGCACAGATGATTCTCGGTCTCTACCGAAAGGGAAAGCTGGGAGTGTTGAAAAACAACTCCTTTAGCGTGGGACAACTAAGAAAGTAGTCATGTGAGAGCTGTCTGAGAAATCAGGTGTGCAGCTGAGGGCCAAGTTTCTTGTGTCTGGGTGGGAGTAACTGGAGAGACTTCTCCTCAGGAGAAGTCCTTTTATACAGAAAGCAAGCAGTATCAGTGCTTCATTTATTGATAACCCCATTCAGTCTGACAGGAATGTGGAAGTCGATGTGTCCTGGTTTCCTCTGTGAATACTGGGGAAATATAAATTACATAACCCAGCCTCTAGGGGATGACAAATTTATTTGCTATCTAAACAAAAACAGAGGCGAGGCCTGGAGAAAGGGCAGAGCTCCCTTCACAGAGCAGCCGGGTAAATTCTCATGATGTCAGACCCAGAGAGGGTTTCCAGGGGCAACAAGCCCATAACTGTCCCTGCTGCAGAGCAAGAAGTTCAGAAGAATGGAAAGGCTCCATGTGAGGGCAGGCACCGGAGGGTCCAAAACCAACAAACGCGAAGATTCCCTTGACCTTTCAAGGTCAGTGCTTGGCTTAAGGGGAAAGCAGGGAGGCTGGTGTGATGAGGAGCCTGCAGACAGGGTCTCTGTTGTCACAGGGTCACCAGCTCATGGGGTCAAAATCTTAAAGTCATGGAAGGAATGTTGGAAAAGTTGACTATTTTGCAGGCACATGCAATGAGTTATTCCTAAATTGTAGAGTTCATTTAGATCGGGGGCCAGGACTTCTGAGTATTATGAAGCCACAAGGACCCACAGTCTGCGGCCATGTCACTGTACCTTTTGAGGTCTGTCTCATTATTCCTTTCTGGTTCTTTCGAAAATTCTGCCAAAAGTACTTATTTTTCTTCTTCCAATCTCCTTTTCCTTTAAAAGAAACGAAGGAAAGAGGGGGAGGGAGGGAGGGAGGGAGGGAGAGAAGCAGTAAATTCAATGATAACAAAAGTAGACTCCTTACAATGTCAAAGCTAGAACGAATACTCTGATTTCACAGAAAGGCATTTTTTTCAGTTTGTGAAAGACTGTGAAATAGCTATAAAGTTGTTTAAAAGAAATGCAAATTTGCTACTAGGGAAAAAAAGGCCCAACAGGGTTAAGAAAAAGAAATTAGAGGCACATCAAAAGGGCAGGCCGAGCACGCGCTCTGTCTTCACTTTGATGTCTGTCTAGCCAGTACGCCTCATTCAGCCTTGCGCTGTGGTGCATTTGCTCCCTTTGGGTGCAGCCACAATTACTTCACTTTGCCTCAGAGGGCTTGCCGAGGTTCACTTTGCTTTGTTTGTTCCCGCTGTTTATCCACCATTGCTTTCTTTGTCTTATTCCAAATTTAATGAAGAAAACACAGACTGACTAGCCTGGTTCACTGTGGTGTTTGGTGACATTGGGTCTACTGTACAGGAAAGGCATGGTCCCCATCTCTCTAACATTCAGGCTTCTTGGTGACCAACCTACAGATTAAGAAGGTCTTAACAAAGACAGGAAAAACAGAAGTCGGTCCTTCTGTGATATCTCCTAACTCAACCTCCCTCTAACCTCCCACCTATCTCAGACTACGATTGAGTGATTCACCAATGAAAACAAATTTGTCATTAATAGAAATTTTTAAAAAAAAAATCTTAGGGTTCTAGTAATTGACAATACAAAATACCCTTTTAAATGCAAACAGAGAGGCTGGGAGATAGCTCAGCCAGTGAAGAGATTGCTTCACAAGCATGAGAAGGCAAGTTCAACCTCCCAGAACCCACGATAGTGAAGCTAGGCATGGTGGCACACACTTACAACCCCAGCGCCATACACAGAAACAGGCAGATCCCTTGTGGGCCAACCACCCTAGTGATTTGGTGTGTTTCAGGCCAAGGAGAGACTTGCCTCAAACAGCAAGGTGGATGGCTCCTGAGGGAGCCAAGGTGTCATGTGTTTTATGTATATAGGCGCATGCACACACATACTCACGGACACACACACACGAACACACACACGGACACACGCACATGCACATCAAAAATTGTAAAAGACAAACGGAAGAGAGGAAAGTAAGTAAATGGGGAAGGCAGTTCTTTATTCTTTGAAAAGGAAAGGCAGGGGCAGCCATGGCTGTCACTGTGCTGATGTGGCATACCCAAAGCAGCAGCTCTGTCTCCATTTGGTGGCTGTCTCGTTGCTCTGTGGCCACTGGAAACAAGGCCCAGCAAAGTGGCGGCTTCCACAGTCTAGACTGGCGGTGCCAAGCAATAATGCACGGAGTACCCATGTGGGAACTCCATCTCTGGGGCTCCCAAGCCAGCAAGGGTATCATTTGTCAAAACAGGATGCCCTCATTTAAAGCCGACAGCCATGGAGGCCTGGGAATGAAAGCCACGTCCTTCTGCCTTGACTCCCTAGGTTCTCAGGTCCTCAAGGTTAGTTTCGCGGGGTCTGCTGTCTGTGAGTAAACCCGGAAAGCAGATGCCAGGCAGGAAGGGTGAAAACAGACTGGGTGTCTATCATTTGGCTTCTTAAGGAAGAGTCTGAGGCTAGAATGCATTTCTCTACCTGTCAGCTGTATTTTCTTCCTTCTCACGGTCCGTGTACGTAACGGAGATGATAAAAACAGCTAACATTTCGTCATCACTTACCATACCCAAGCTCTTTGCTATGTAACAGCCTAGCTCGTTCATGGCTTGCTCATGCTCCTCCTCACCCTCTCCCCCCAGCTAGCCCGTCTCCTCCTTGTTTCTCAGGCTGACCTTGAACTCACTATCTTCCTGCCTCTGGCTTCCCTGTGCTGAGCTTACATTTAAATCCATCGTGCAGTGCACTGCTGCTACTAGGACCCTGCTCTCATTCCTTTCAGGCTTGAGGAGCCAGGTGTCTTCCTGCGGTTACAATGGGTTGGCATTCATGACTCAAATCCTGTCAGCTGGGTTGGAGCATCGACTACCCACCCACCCTGTGTCCTTTGCTGTTTCAAGAATAGATCTTGTAATCAAGGAAATAGAAAATAAGTAATCCCTTGATTGGATATTATATGTGGAAACATTCCAAATGGAAGAGTTTATCTGAAGGTATTATCAGAGATAGAGACTTAAGGAATCTTCTGATAGTGTCATGTTCAGGACAGAGAAAATTACCAGCCATACATGTCCAGCAAAGAGGCTTGGTCAACGAGCTTAGGGCACATTCAATACGATGTGGAAGTAAGCCTCTTACTGTTAAGACTACTTAGCAAGTGGAAATATTCATTAACTGTCCCATTTTGAAGACCTGATGCTACCTCTATTTCCAAAAGAACAAGTCCTAATGGCAAAAAAAAGAAAACCGCACATCAAATGCCAGGGCTGGAGAGACAGCTCAGCCAGTAGAAGCAGGGCACAGTGGAAGGTATCCACAACCCTAATGCCAGGGAGGCAGACAGGCAGGTTTCCGCAGCGTTTGCTGGCCTGTTGGTCTAGCTGAGCTGGTGGAGTTCCGGGATCAGCGAGAGACCTCTCAAAATAAAAGGCAGAACGTGACTGAGGGATGCCTAATGCGGACCTCAGTCTACAAGCATATGTGCACATACATAGACACACAAACACACAGAGACACATCATCGTTACAGTGTTTGTTTCTGAATTGACAAATTTGGGGGGAAGGGACAAGACCCATAGCTTTACATGTCTATATATCCTCTATAAACTATGAGAAGAAAATAATCTAATTAAATATTGAAATCAAGGGCAGTGGTACTAACCTACGCAGCCGTCTTCCGAGTTTGACTTATGAAGAGGGTACCTGGTAAAGGAAATAAAATGTACATATATTACCAGAGGGCCTTGGCTTTATGGGATCTTCACCAACAATCTTTCTAACCAGTTGGACCCTGGACCAATAAATAGTGTTTAGTGGAGCCTGGGGAGTTTTTTACAGTGGGTCTTTTGTACCTATCTGCTGAGTTCCTAGAAAATGGGTACCGTTTGTCAACATGATTAATGACCAAGTCTAGGACAGGACCTACATGGTAAAATGAATATGGGCTTCACTAGAGATTGCTGAAGGATCTTCCACGTCTGTGACCTAATCACTAGTTAAGTTCCCGCCACCGCAAAGTCTATAGGGTAAGCAGAAAAGAAAAAGTACGTCTTAATGAACTTCTCAACTCCACAGCGCAAAGGCTGCTTGGGCCAGCAAGTGGGTTGCATGGGCAGCTGAAGCAACAATCAGGGTAGGCGGAGGAGGTGACGCATGCCGTCAGAAGGAGACCGGATGCCCAGGTGGAGGGGTAGCCAGTACGGAGCTCCCGTAGATGGCGGTGCCAACTGGCAGGGATGACAGTTGGTCTTTCCAGATCTCAGTAAGGTTCAAAATCAAGCCAGAAATGTGTTTCTATTTGCATGAGAGCTTCACATTTTTAAGTCATGGTGAATTTTTGTTCAAATGGATCCAAGTTAATCCAGTTAGCGTATCTGCTTCACAACGTAATAGCTGATCCTCGTAAACACAAACAGCAAGGGGTGTGAACCACAGCCAGTGAGCTGCTCCTCTAGGAAGCACTCAGACAACACCAACATAAAGCATGAAGGCAGGGGAAGAAAATAATATTAACAGCAAAAGGGGTAGGGAGACAGTAGAGAGCCAATCAAAATCCTCATTTGCTGGGTACAAACTCTAGAGGACCAAGTCAGTGACTTTAGGCATAGGCAAGCCAAAGGGAAAAAATAGAGCCTGGATAAGTTGGGTACTTAGAGAATTCACACCCAAATCTTCTAAGTTCACTGCCAAAAAGGAAGATAAAGAGTTGTCTGGCTCTCTGTAGCTGGCTCACCGTAGCTACTATCTGGGTGCTTAGAAAGCCAGTTGTGAGGCCAGGTATTGAGAGAAAACATTGAAAACAGTCAGGGGACAAGTGGAAGGGCCTCCAAACACCTAACAGAGAGAACTTGCAGGTAAAGGGACCTCAAGAATTTAAGGTGCAGTAGGGGATACAGGGTTAATTGATGATTGAGCCACTACTGAGGTGTACAGGCATTGATGCTGACTGGTGGCCGATGGGTACCCAGACCCTGCAGGTAACATAATGGTCCACATCTGAGAGGAGAGAACTACTTCTGACTGGCACGCATCCCTGAAAGTTTATTCATGAGACGTCCCTAGTGCTGAACAAAACCAGCTGCCAATGTGGTCAGTGCTTTGCAGCAATTTGTCCTTACATTAAAAGGAGACTTTTCTCAAGAAAATGGTCTGCAGAAATATTTAAGCCCTCTGATGACTGAAACTAATAAATCTTAATGGGTTAAGTGACTTTTAACTATCACTTGATTTATATTCCAATTTTACAGGAAGCTATGGTCCCCACAAGGGGAGGCAGTCTATTGCTCCATGGTCACTCCGTGGTCACTAGGGATTATAATGGGTGGCCTGCTGAGGCCCCACGGTCTTTTAATGTATGCCTTGCCCTCTCTGGGTAGAAGGAAGACAAATCATTTCAATCCTATCTTTGAGAAATGTAAAGGTTCCTATCCATTCCAAAGCCATGTCTTTGTACTTCCAGCAGAATGGAAATGTTTGATGCTGTAAAAAATTTCCCAAACTTGTTCTTTCAGGGAAAAGTACATTCTTGCCGCTCCCTAGACATCACAAACCTAGGTAGTCAAAGGCTCCTCCCCAAACCACAGACTTAAGGCCTTTTTGTTTTCATTCGCTCTCTCCCTCTTCAAATTATCACACACATTGGGTGATTTGGTCCTCATGTTTGGCAGCACCCACATTTCTTGCATTTCCCCAGATCACCAGAAGATGGCACTGTAGATTCTTGGTTTGATTGCGATCTAGCGAGTGGAATTTTGTTTTTAAATTCTCACAAGTTTACAACACTCAGACTGGGCAAAGCCAGGGTCCCCTAAGTGTGAGGCTCCTCAGATCATCACCTATCAAAAGAGAAAAGTGACACTGTATGAACCCGGACAAAGTGAATTCTACCGCAGAGGCTGGCAGAGGAGGCATGCAAAATGCCACATTCTGCCCCCTCCCCTACAGACCACTTCTAATGTCCATTCTGCAGGACCTGGATGACAGGCAGGCAGAAGAGTCATTTACTGGCCCTGTGGTGGAAGAAATAAACTGTCGGAAGTCAGCTCCAAAGAGGCTGCGCTTCCAACCACAGCCTCCTTCTGACCCCACAAAGGGGCCCTTAGACGGGCAGGTCTAGGAGGTGGTTTGTAGTCTCCTGGGCAACATCGACCTCATTGATAAAGGAGTAAAAGGGATGGGGACCAGGAAACAATTCTTAGCATTCTGCTGCACTCTGGAAGTTCTACACCTAAAGACTCAGGAGGTCTGGGGATGGGATTTCTTGCTCTGAGCTCAAGATTTAAATCCTGAACAAGTTTCAGTTCTCCAGAACTGAACTAGCATGAACATCTTTTCTTCAGTAACTACAGTTAAGACCCCCACATTGCTAACATATGAACATTTCTCCTTAAGATCCCTAAACTACTTAAGCAGTTGCTAAAGACAAAATTCATCTAAGAAAATTCCAAAATTAAGGAATTATTAGATTAAAAAAATTTTTAAAGAAGCGTATCTTCAGAACTTGGCCCACATCTCTCCCTTGTTCATTCATTTTCAACCATCCACCCTTCCTTCCATCTATAATTATTCAGATCCCAGCGAGTCTGGCACAGAGAACATTTGCTAAGGGAGACAGGTGAGGCTTTGTGTCCTGGAGCCTGGGTAAAGAGGCAGGAACGTGGACAGGAGCAGAGACCTCCCTGAAGATGTGGCCTTCAAGCGGAGACACAGCTGTGGTATTCATGCCCTGGTGGTGGGGGGCGGGAGGACGACATGGGGTGAAAGCTAGAGAGGAAGACCGTGAGTCTACCGTGGACCAGAGACATGGGTGCCTTTTCATTCTCCTGCGTAGATACAAAAGGAGAAGCGGGATGTGTCAGACCAGAGCAGCACATCAGAGTCAATCTGGATATCACTCACATTGTCACGAGTCGGGGACAGTGGAACGCAATACAGAGAGGCATTTTGAAGACTGTGTACTGATGTTTTAGGATCAGAAAGAGGTGAGGCCAGGCGGTGACCGAGTAGACATAGCACAGACTGTGTCTGTCACCTGAAATCTCAAGGCAGGGGGCACAGAACTGCCCTATGTGACTCCCAAGACTTCTCTCTCCTGTTCACAAAGCACCAGCCTACCACACATCTAAGTACGCCGCCCTTTTCTGTGTCCTACGAGATGGTCTTCAAGGGCACGTGCTGGTCCTGCTCTGGCAAAATTAACAGACCGCCACTCGTGAGAACTGGTGGTGTTATGTTTCCCGCCCCGAGTCTGACTGAAGTCTACGGCTACATGAGCACACCTGAGGAGATGACTCAACACCTCGGGTCTGCAGCGGAAGGGAAATGAAAGTGACTCCTTCCTTCTTGGGGCTGTTCAAACAGTCTGAGGTGCACCCAGGAGAGAACAACGCTAGTTCATTTGCACATGTGGAGGCCATGCAGGCAGGATAAATGCCTGAACTATAGACTCCACGTCAGGGTTTCGGTGGGCTCCCAGGAGCGTCACAGTAACTAAACAAACACATGTGCACACACACACACACACACACAAATGCAGTTGTAACCTAATTTATAAGGCATAGCATATGTTATACATCACTAGAAACCTAGATTTGCAGAGATTTTATGGCTCCATAATCTTAAATCTCAGGATATAAAACTTCAGCGCTAGTTTTCTCCCTGCTGAATTCTCAATCAGGGCTCCTGCTGTGTCTGCTAGTACCCAGCACTACCCCAGGCTGCCCAAGAGTCTCCAAAGCTAGTCACTTCATCCTCTGGAAGGAGGAAAAGGACATGCCTGTGCTACAAGACAGTAAGGCTGGGGGCCTTTGCTAGAGGTGACAGCTCACGGCTGTAATCCCAGCAATGGAGAGGCTGAAGTAGTAATAGTGTCTCAAAGCCAGCCTGGCTACACAATAAGACTCTGTTTCAAAAACAGCTTACAGATCTTAAAGAAATCAATTTCCTTTTTTAGGAGCTATGTAAGTATAATCTATATTGTGCATAGCAATAAGTATATATATTAGCTATGTATGCAATGCAGTTTTTAAATGTTTTTGTTTATCCTTTGAGAACTTGCACCATATTTTATCATCTTCTTTCCCCTCCCCCAAATCCTCCTGAGCATGGGGCTTGCAGTGGAGTGCTGTTGACTTATGCAGTGCCAATCTGCTGAAGAAAAAAAAAAGATATCTTTTTCCCTTCTCCCAATAGCTATCAATTGCAAAGAGCTTTTTGGCTGGCGCAGAATTTTGTGTTCACCTCTGTATGGAGTTCTTCTGAGACAGAGCCTCATGTTCCATGGCTAACATCTAACTTAGAATGTACCTGAAGATCAGCTTTGAATTTCTCATTTCTCTGCCTCCATCTCCCAACTGCTGGTATCATAGGACTGTCCACCCACCCTATAGCATGCTAGGCAAACCATCTACCAACTGAGCCATATCCCAGCCTGGTGACTATTACCCTTAAGATATCAGATACATTTTTTTGTCTCATGAACATCTCTTCTCTATTTAGTAGAATTAATACGGAATAAAATTTAGTTATTACCATCTACTACCTGCCATAGAAACTCAAGAGATTACCCACTCCCCAGCCGCAGGGGCAGGACTGAAGTGAGGTGAGAGACCCTGGGCACGGCCTGGGTCATAAGAAAGGACTCCCTCTCAAGTGTGTGGAAGAGACAAAGGCCGGCGCCCCCTAGTGCTGAGTCCTGCCTAACTCTCTTGTAGCCCAAACCCAGTTCTTTCTAGGGGGACGGCTGAATATCATACACAATTTCATCAACTGTGAGACAGGAATTCTCACCCAGAGTCTTAGAACTCCATAAATATCACGTGCAAACAGCAACACCGGCCACATTTTATCAGCTCAATCAAAACACCCCCTTATCCAGGCCTTTTTCCTTCATCTCAGAGTCTTCTCTCAGCTTATAATTTCTTCTTGTTGTCTTTAGCTTAGCTTGTTGCCTTTTGTTTTGTTTTTGTGTTTTGGTCTGAGACAGCACCTCATACTGTGGCCCATACTAACCTTAAAACTTACTATATAGCCCAGAATGGTCTCAAACTCCCAGGAATCTTCAGGCCTCAGCCTGCCTGATTGCTGGGTGTCCAATGCACGAGCCACCATGCTCAGCTGTGTTCTGTACTTTCCTGCTTGACAAGGTCACCTCAATAAATGATTAAGATAGGGGTGAGCATTGTGAAATCCAAGGCGACAACCCAGCCCAGAATAAGAGTCACACACTATGAAGCCTGAGAGATTTGGAAAGAGCCAAAGCTGCCCCACATTTACACCTTGGTGCTGCCAGATGAAGTAGCGGAATGGAAATGGTCCCGACCTTACTAGGCTGTGGTGAGAGTGTGGGTGGACGAATGGAACCCCTTACACTGCGCCTGGCACTTGGGAAGACCCCTGCGAATGATACCTACATAAATCTTCATCAACGCCACAGCAGACTGGTACCCCAGGATGCTCTACAGCACTTAGCCAGCATCACTTCAGCACACATCCCCTATGCTAGCTTAAGCCATTTCCGGTCACTGACTGTCTCTGCAATGATTATTTCATGTCGACTTCTCTCCAGCATTTTGATGTAGTTATTTCTTCCTCTCATTTCATAAAAGCAACTTATTATTAGAATCCCAAAAAAACATACACTTGATGATAAACACATGTCAAGTGTTCTTTATCTAGTTTATTTGTGGCACATATTATTTTCATTTGCTTATATCTTATTGTCGGGTGCTGAAGAAATGGTTCATTGGGGAAGAGTGTTTGCTGCTCTTCGTAGGTCCAGAGGTGAGGCCCTAAGAAACACATGGAGCAGTTCACAGCCACCTGTAACTCCAGCTCCAGGGCATCTCACACCTTCTTCTGGCCTTGAATGGATCGTGTGCGTGTGTGTGTGTGTGTGTGTGTGTGTGTGTGTGTGTGTTTAAAATTTAAAGAATTTTTAAAAACCTTTATATCCAAATGTCTCCATAGGGCAGTATTTAGCTTGGTAAAGCATAGTATATACTAAATTATTTATCATTGCTGAGCAGCTTTTTCAGTATGGACACATTTTCCAGCAAATGACATAGGTCCATCAATTATGTCACATAAATTTTCTAAAAGCAATGGCAGGCTTTTCAAGTTTATGAAGTATCGATGTCGTTGAAAAACAACGCGACCACCCAATCTTTAATTCTGCTGTGTACAGGTCTGTGATGGTTGCCACAACTGCCTGTCAGCTTGACACTACTTAAAACCATCTAACAAGAATCTCAGTGAAGGAAGTGTCTATATCAGATTGAACTGTGAACATGTCTTGATTACACGTGAATTGATGTGTGAAGACAGCCCGCTATGGTGGTATCATTCCCTAGGCAATCCTAGACTGTGTGAGAAGAAGGGAAGCTAGCTCTACGCAAACAGGAATGAATTTATCCTCCCTTTACTCTTGGGTGTGATGCTGACTTAGCCGCTTTGAGTTTCAACACTGGCTTTCCTGCAATTGACAATAGCTGGGATTAAACAAACAAAAACCCTTCTCTCCTAGGTTGCTCTTTCTCAGGGCATTTTGTCACAGTACGGTAAAGAAAGGACAAGGACTGCCGAAAGCACCGTTGAGATGTTTGGACTCTTGAGCCATGAATTTTGGCACTTGTAACTTTTCCTACCCCATCTCCTTTCTATAATAAATATCCTTGGTCCAAAGTCATCCTCCAAACCACTTTAAGTCAGGCTGTTCCTTCCATATGAAATGTCTCAAAAGGACATCATATTCAAAAAGTGAGGAAGATAACCTGCATGGTATCTAGAACATGCCTACGCTAAGCACTAAAACTTAATAAAATATAATCAAATATGGTAACTCTTCTCTCTGACTTTGACCCAAGTCTTTGTCAGAACTTCTAAAAAATGCACTGCACCCTCTCAGCTTGGTCCTCTGGCACTTCCAGGGTGCCAACAAGCTCTCCAAGTAAAAAACTGGGTTCCAAGTCATCTGAAAACCCTTGGCAGAGGTCCACTGAAGGGGTGTTCGTCCTTCCACACACCAGCTAGGAACTCATGCTGCACGTTAATGATTCAGGTCACTGGCAGAGCACAAGATTTTCACGTCTGACGAGCAGCCAAATGCCATCTCTCCAAAGCGGAAGTCTGGGGCCTGACTGTGTCTAGGCTACAGGCTCATTAAGGCCAGGACTTAAGGGCAGAAGGACAGAGTGAATCCTGTTGTGCTGTGGTTTCAGGTTAGGGGTTAGAAAGAGGCAGAGCCAAACCAAGGACAGGTTTGTTTATGTTTTACTGTCATGCCACCCTCAGTTCCCAGGTGCCTCGCAGGGTAGGGTCTCTGTTCTAATTGGGCCACCATTTTAATCTTTCTTTTAGTTTCTTTTTCTCTTCTTCCTTTCCCTTTCCTTTCTATCTCTGTTTCTCTGCCTTAGACAACTTCACATATAGGTAAAGCTGGCCTCATACTTGCTATTTAGCCTAGGGTGACCTTGAACTTGCAATCCTCCTGCCTTCACCTTCTGAATACTAGGAAAACAGGCATGTACCATGGCATTGGGTTTAATGTGGTGCTGGGGAAGAAACCAAGGGCATTATGCACACTGAGTCGGCAAGAAGTTCCAGCCCTCATATTTCTCTTTATTTGTGACTTGGTTCAGAACTAAATAAGTGAATATAAAATGGATGCATAGATGCTAACTTTGCTGGTGGTAATCACTGATAGCAACAACACATATCCAGCACTGATGATAAATGCCTTTCCAGTTCCTCCAAAAATCGTAACCAGTCTTCAGAATATCTCTATGATGTATTGGAAGGCCCATGATATTTGAAGTAAGATTGTACAGAAAGGAAACATAGCTGATTAGTTTCATATGAAAAGATCAATGATGAATTGTTGTCTGCTTGGTAGAGATAATGAAGTTCTGTGCTACTTAATGAGGGAACTGCATCACAGTCCAGTACACACCTTCCACCTGTTTACAATTAATCAAGTAGATTTTATTAACTTTCTCTAAGGTAATAAATTAACTTGACTCCTACTTTCAATAACTTTTCTCATGTTCTTTCTCCCGCCCCCCCAATGAACCACAATTTTGGTTGGGCGGCAGTGTGCTCTGTGAAAATACTTCCGCAGACTCCCTTGCAGCTAAGGGAGAGCAAGCTATCAGTATCGCACAGAGAACTAGGGTTTCTGGGTAGTTCTAAGAGAGTCCGTGTTTCTGTGATTGAAAGAACTAGTTCAGTCCATAGAATCTTGTCCTCTGTGCTCCCTGTTCACCTTGTCTGAAGCACAGGCAGTGAAGCCAAGTCATCATCATTTACCAGAAGGAAGGAAGTCACACTCTAAGGCTGGTGTAGCAGAGAGGAAGAAAGCCCAGCTGTACCATCTCCAAATGTTGCCCTGCAGGCTCCTGGTTATAGGAGAATATGCAGCTATTTGTCGATGCTGACGTCAAGCTAACCAATGGCTATACAGGCATGGTAGTCCATACCAATACTTGGAACTATTTGGGAGTACCAGTACTTGGGAGGTTGAGGTAGGAAGGTCATGAGCTACAACATAGTAAGATTCTGTCTTAACACAAAACAAAAAGAAGGACAAGCTTTTACAAAGCATTGGTCTGGTTGGTTTACTGTGTTCATAACTTGTCATCTTTCAGGCCACAGGAACCCTGAAAAGAACATGCCCTGAGCAGGGCAGTAGTGTGCACGCTCCAGGACATGAGAGGCAGAGACAGGTGTATCTCTGTGAGTTCGAGGCCAGACAGGTCTACAAAGTGAGTTCCAGGACAGGTTCCAAAGCTAGAGAAACCCTGTCTTGAAACCCCCCCCCAAAAAAGAACATGCCCTGGTATACAGGTGAAGGTACCAAGACTCAGGGTACTTCTATAAGGGACTTATCCAAGGTCACATAACTGGTACAGCAGTCCCTTGTATATGAGATATTTGTTTTTAACAATTTCACTTACCCATGGTCACATATGGTTCAAAAAAATATTACTGCTTTTGAGTAATCTTAAAAATGAACAATTTAGAAAGTTTAAATAACTTCTGGGCAGGGGACTTGGGTCAGCAATAGAGTACTTGCCTTATAGGTAGGTAGGTAGGTAGGTAGGTAGGTAGGTAGGTAGGTAGGTAAGTAGGTAGGTAGGTGGATGATAGATAGTAAGATATATTAGCACATGCATATAAACAAAAATACTGTATTACAGTATATTAGAGGGGAGATGGCTGTAATTGTAAGTCATAGACCTGGGAGTTAAATTCAGCTCTTCAAATATCCAGCCCAATGTCTTTTCAATAATAGCTGGGATCTTCCAGGTTGTGGTGGCACATACCTTTGATCCCAGTACTCAGGGAGGCAGAGGCAGTTCCAGCACAGCCAGAGATACACAGAGAAACCCTGTCTCAGAAAAAAATAGTTGGGATTCATAAATATAAAGGCCACATCATCATCTTCACCACTCCCTTCAAAGTGCTGGGTCCAATACCGTGAGCCTATAGTGCTACACAATAAAAATGCAATACAGGCTTACAGATGCTGGAGTTTGAGGCCCCAGTTCAAACTCTGCCTTAAAAACAAACAACTATTATTTCATTATTTGATGATAATGATTGCTAGCATTAGTATTAATTTGTGGTGTGTTTGTATGTCTGTATTTCCAGCATGTGCCTGCAAGTCCCTGTGCAGCCAGAAGAGGGCTCCAGACACCCTGGAGCTGAACTTACATGTAGTTGTGAGCTAGCTGCCTGATGAGGCTGCTGGAAACAACTGCAAGATGCACTCCTAACTGCTAAGCCATCTCCCCAGCCTCAACCTCTGGCTTTTTATGACTCCTCCACAGGCCTACAAATAGAGAATTGTGTGGAAAGAACCTTGACTATCTTGAGTTCGTTCTGTTTACTGCACCCCGTCAATCTCGGTGCCTTCACTTTACAAGGCTTCCCTAGGAAGTTCAACTTTTATTTGGGTTTTTATATCTTAAGAATTATTAGTTTTGTCTAAAGCAAAATAAAAAGACGTTAAACAACATGGGGTTGGAGCGTTCTTTTCCTCACCAAATCTACTTTTCACAAAATTAAAGGGGAACATTAGTAACTTCAGATGAGCTTAAATAGTCTATAGAAGAAGGGAAAAACAAACAAACAAAACCCTTTAAGGCTGGGGGTGGGTGGGTACAGCTTAGGGCCAGAGCATTTGCCCAGTATGCAGAAGGCTCAGTGTGATGCCCACGCTGTAAAACCCAAACAAAACAAAAAGGAACAAGGAAAACGCCCTGGCTAACAGTTAAATGGTTGTTATTCATTCTGTGTGTGCAACAAAATTTTTCTTCCCTCTACTTCTGCTTGAAGCGTTTCTGAGTATGTGTAATATATATGTGGTCCCAACAAGGTTTGTCTAACGAGGAAGCCTGGGATGGAGCTTGGCTGAGCATATGGGGAGGGCACCTCTGCCTTCAGGTCTGCAGACCAAGTGGCTATCAGGCAGGCAGGCCTGGAGAGCTGGTGGACAAATGGACTACCACTGCTCTGGGCCACAAGAACACTGGGTAATGGATCCCAGATGAGGGGAGCAGGCGTCCTTCACAAAGCTGTTAAACCCTACTGAGACAGCAGGCCTCAGAAGGCAGTCTTTACCAGGTCCCGCCTCAGGGTGGGGAGGAGAGAGGAGGCAGAGGAAGAAAAAGAGGCTCCATTCAATTATCTCCTCCTGGCGTTTCCATGGTGATGGCTCCGGAAGCGGGTCAGAACTTTCTCAGCAGAAACAAACAGCCGCTCTCATTCACCATCACCCAAGCCTGCTGGCCACACTGGCTGCTTGTGCGGGCGGCCCAGGCAGGGACAGGGGGCTGAGGAGCCTTTCTTCTGTCACCTGCTCTGGGGACAGGAGCGGGTGAGGGGCTGGTGAGATTGCCTGGAAGGTCAAAGCCAGAGGACTCTGAGTATGAAGGACCCTTCCTTCCTCTCCTAGCTAGAAGCCCTCCTGGACAGCACTGTGGGAGCCGCCTGCCTGCCCCACTTCCCTCCCCAGGCAGCACAAACAATGCAGTGACCTGAATCGGTCCCTTCCAGGGTGACTGGGCAGAGCCACTTGAGCTTTGTTTTCTCCTGGGACACTTTAAATTCTTTGACAGACACAGGTGATGACATCTGTCAGCACATTACAAACACAATGAAAACGGGAACCCAGGCTTTCCTGTCTTATCGCACCTTATTTTGAAATTCCTCGGCATTATCTTAGTCATACCCTCAAGCCCTCTGCATAAAAAAAAACCCGCTGGGCAGCTGGCACTGCCCCTTGTATCTTATCCACACCAGCGATGGCTTTACTTTGCCTTTGCATGCCACCCAGTTCTGGGCCTGTGGCTGTATCCAAAGCAACCACATCAGCACCTGCTAGAGATGAGGAGGATGCCAGGAAGCTCTGCTGGGGTTATCATGAACACAGGATCTCTCAGCATTAGCTGACTACTCCCCCCCCTCCCCCGCCGCCCAATTCTAGCTGTGTTTGAGAAACAGGGCCCTTACATCTGGGCGATAAGACTCGCGTTTGGGTAACATTTCATTAAAACACAACTGGCTGTCTAGCCGTCTACTTGAGCACTCCAGTCTCCAGGACTTCACAGTCACCGACTACACTATCAGGCCTTCAGGCTGTCTTTTCTACAGCTTCAGGTGGTTCCTAGGTGTGGCTATATGGATGGAAGAATATCTCCATCCAAATAGAGACAGACAGGACTACACAAGCTCTGTCCTTTCCCATCATTTGTCCCCATCCTACCCCAGCATCTCTAAAGAAAAACAAGCAACAGTGTGGTAAGGTTTTTTTGTTTTTGTTTTGTTTTGTTTTTCAGTCAGGAATGGAATGCTGAACAACCCCAGCAGAAGTAACCAGGCCACTCCTAGTATTATACTGTCTGGGCTAATCTGGACAAGACTATTCATAAGAATACACTTTGACTGTGTGTATCCCCACACTCCTTAAAGACACAACAAAAGAATGAGCCAGCAGACTGAAGACATTATAGTGCGTGCACAATTAAAAAGGCCCCCGAAAGTTTCAGACCTGTGGGCTTCCACTGACCTCAGGCCTCCTTGAAGCCATCAGACATCCATCTCACACCAAAAAAATGGTTCTTGCCACACTGTGGGATTCCTGTGTTATCTTCTGGAGGGCTGCCAAGAGCCAGACAAGGGCTACATACCATTCCATCATGCCACTGTCCCCAAGCAACCTTGCTGGTCCTATCTTCTGCTTGGGACCCACTTCCTTTCTAACCTGCTGAAGAAACTTGTAGAAACTTCTTGGCTCACTCCTTAGGAACCTGTGCTGGACACAGAATGTGCTGGCACAGCTCAACTGCTTCAGGGCTCCTAGAATTCTCTTCTCTGCACAGATCTCAGGTGTGGACCACAGTGGCATTTTCTGTGAGGTGTAGATGGCAGAAGTGGAGGTAGCCACTTTCTCTCTGTGCTTCAAGGTCAGTACAGGCATGAGGACCAGCAGAAGCTGGCTGGTGTCACAGCTGCTCACCCGAGATTTGGGCAGCATGGGACAGCATGGTCTGTGTCACTCATATTTGTGTTGTCTCACAGACTCGCGGCGTGTTGAGGGTGGATAGCAACAACCCCTGCGGGTCCTCTGAGAGGACAGATTTAAAGCTTTGCCTGGGGATGCTGAGAGACGCCGTGATTCCGCCCAGCCTGGCTGGCTGCCGTCTGTCTTGCTCTGTCCACTCTACAAGCATCCTTTTTAAAATGCCAGAGTACTGATCACTGGCCCACTGACTGCAACCTGCGCTGTCCGACATGGGAGGAATAGCCTCACCCAGACAGTGGAAGCAGCCCCTACAAATGCACGGGGTCAAATCCCAGAGTGAAGCCTTATGCAGTTTGGACCTGCTGCTTTCCCCAGGCCCTAAGTTACACCACCTTCAATGCCCATCCCCCAAAGTCCTCTCTCCTTTTCATGGCTCTTCTCCTGTGATAGCTTTCCTGCTGCCTCACTACTGTTTGTTTCTATCCTTCTATCTAGTGGGTTTGTTTATGCTTGAGTCAGAAATGTGTAAGTGCTTATTAAATTAAGTCTTATCCACTGCCTAGCCCATCATGGGTCTCTCCAAAGAATATGACTCCTTTATTCCCTAGGTGGTGAGGTGTCTGATAAAAGCCCTGACGCCTGTAGACAGACAGACCTGGATATGAGATTCTGATCTTCCTAGCCCAGGCCTTGTGGGCTTAGCTATCATTTAATCTCTCTGAACCTCGATTTCCTTAACTATTAAATCCCATCCACATAGATTTGTTAGCAGGGTTAAAAAGATATCCAGGGTGGGGGGCCTGGAGAGATGGCTCAGCAGTTAAGAGCACTTACTGCTCTTGCAGAGAACCTGGATTTGGTTCCCAGCACCTATACAATGGCTTACAACCATCTGTAATCCCAATTTTAGGGGATCCTATGCTATCTTATGGCCACCACAGGCAGCAGGCAAGTACATTGTGTACTTACACACATACAGGCAAAATACACGTACATGTAAAATAAAAATAAATGAGTATTAAAAAGAAAATAGATACACATTGATCACTTGATAAATTCCAGGCAAGTCCCTTTTATTCTGCTTGTAGCCTGTCTATAAATGCTAATTTTTTTTTCTCTCCTTCAGCACCGACCCAATATTCTCTTCACTTCTCAGGCAGGCAGGCAAACAGCAGCCACCTCTATGTGTTAAACAGCCTTGGCTACAGTGCCCGTCCCACCCCCCTCCATCACAACACACAGCCGGCCACCTCGCAGGAAGCAACCCAGGCGGCACGAGGCCTCCAGCTGAGGTCAGGCCAGCTGGAGCTCGCTCACCAGACAGAATGAAGGGCAACAGCCTTCTCAGTTGGGAACAGCTGAGGCAGAGAGAACACTGACACAGCTGCTGCCCAGCCCCAGCCCCTGCACTCAGGAATGTCGAGCCCCTCAAATATGCCATGCGATGGCGTGCACACGTGTGGACGTGGACAAACACACAAGGACACGCTTCAGCACGCTGACCACATGGGCTCTATGAAAATGGCTGTTGTTTCTTAGCTGCTCCTCTGACCTGTGACACTGAAACCTGACAGCCATGTGGGATGATCCAATTTTAAGTGATGGTGGCCAATGATTCGCTCTGCATATGGCCCCATCCATGAGACTAAGAGCCCAAAGCTCAGAGATTTCAAATTTATTGTTTCTGATCACATAGCTGGCAAAGCTGAAGTTCAGTTACAGATTCTTTTGAGCTCTGACATGCATACCAACAACACAGGAGGACCGCTCAGCCCACCACAGTAGAAATGTACAAGGGTGATAATGAGTCACAGAGGGACGCTCACTCAAGCTCTAGCTCCTGGGCAGGCCCTTGCCCTTGTGCCCCTGGCCTCCACACAGATGGCAACTCATAAACTGATTAAGGCAAAAGAGCATATAGTGTATATTGTTATAGGTGGCCTTTGGTCCAGCACACTTATTTCCTGAATCTAACCTTGCTGTTTCATCTATACACCTTACACTATGGTTGGAAGACCAAACCATGATGGACTGGGCTGTCCTAGTTCTCTCTGGTACTGTACCCACCTCCCAGGACAGGGAGCCTGCAAGGAGGCCAGCCAGGATAACTGGTTAACTTTCTCAAAGGCACACCCCGACAGGACATCCTTTCTCACACAGGGGCAAACCCAGGCCTGGAGCATGTAGGCCTGTGCTCCATGGGAACACTGGCGGTCCATCCCATCCCTCATCCCTGTCACAAACAGGATCTAGATACAGGATACACTAGTCTCAGATTCAGAGGACACAGCTTGACCTGGATTTCCTAGCGGTCTCAGGACCTCAGCAATTCTCTTTAGGGGATCTGTTCTCTTTCTGAAGATGAACAGCCCCTCCAACACATGAACTCCCGTATCCAGGAAGGGTGCTCTAGAACTGGACCCCAACCAGTTGGAGGAAAATCAATGTGACACCATACTACAGACCCTGTCTTTGGGGAGCATACAAAGATAGATGGACCTCCGACTCCTCTCCGAGACAGACTCAAGCCCAGAAACATGCCAATAGAGAAATAACAATTTACTACAAGGAGAATGATTTCTTAAAATGTTTCAAAAAAAGTTGAATGCAAAGTTACCAAGAATCGTATACAAGGGTCTATTCTTAATGCTGCGCTATAAACATAACACATTTTTTTTCAAAAGTACATTTTCTCTCTGTTTCTATGGTCAGTCTACAAATTTAGAGAGAAAGTAAATGAATGATTGCTTAGAGTTTTGACAGCCACAATACTGTCACAGCTAAAGGGCATGAGGTTCCTCCCGAGGTGTTAAAAATGGTGTAAGATGGCTGAGTGTGCCAAAGGTGACAATTGGTTGACAATTGAACACACACTCCACTATTTTCCCCTTCGGTGAATACACCGTGTGCTATGTGTACTGTATGTTAAGCTGCTGAAGACAAGAGCAGATATGTGCGTGTAGACACCTGCACACAAATGTCTACAACAACATTCTTCACAACAGCCAAAAAATAGAAAGGTGGAAATTTGTCAAAGCAAGTCAGACAGTAGTGGAAACACAGAAGGCCGTATGGTCGCACACAAAGGGGTGAAACTGATGGAAATATTAGATTAAAGGAATTACCAAATATAAAGTAAAAGCACTTCCCCCAGCAAAACTGTTTCTTTCAAAAATTAAAATAAATTCAATGATGACGGGACTTTACATTATGTTTCTAGATATTGTACTTTTACGTGGAACCCACTGTTTCTGCTTGAAGGGGAAGACATTGCAAGGGGATTAAACAAGACTGCAGAATGGCATCAGGCAGGGGAGGGGACAGGCCTTGGAAACAGATGGGAGATTCTTGGAAGCTCTCCACTCAAGGGTTTTCCAGGTGACCTTTCAGGGTTCCTATTCTCAGGCAGAAAGGATGTCTGACACTGCTGTCTGTCTGGGGAGACTCTGATACAGGCTGGCTAATACACAAGACCAAGAGGAGTCTTCTACCCAGCAACTCCATGCCTGGGAACAACCCAGTGCCATTGTCCTATTTTAAAGAATCCAGGTCATGGAGTGAGTTTGATGCAAGCACTGAACAGGCTTGGAGCACCAAGAAAGAAGTGGAGGAGAAAAGCTTAGAGCTCCGGCCGGGCTGACTCATGCGGGGTTCAAGAACATAAGTCACTGGAGCCATGGGCAAGGGCATGAACTTGAGCCATATTAGGCACATAATAGCGATAGATAAGATTACAGAGTACTCACTGTGTGTTAGATAGCTTACTAAGTGAAGTAATTACTATAATTACATCCCATTTAGTCAGGAACTGGCTCCAGGATTGCAGAGCTGGTAAGGAAATGCCTGAATCCAAACTCAGAGTCTGGTCATCCCTACCTGATGGACAAAGGGGCCCTAAGACTGGTTTGACAGGTTTGCCTCCAGCTCTGAGACCTTAGGCATGGTGAGTACTCTCAAAAAATTGTTATCTCCTTCAAAGAGCTCATAAAGCATGAAGTGATAAAAGACAGTAAAAATGACTAGTATAGAAATAACTGGCTCATCTCAAGGCTGGCTCCAAAAGGACCTCACCAGCAAAGGTAGGCAAGCCCATTGCTGAGGTTGGATGGAGCGTGCTTGGGTCATGAAGATGAAAGAGGAAGCTGGGGTTTAAATCATGTGTTTGAACACATTCCTGGCTAGTGGCGCTGTGGCAGCAGGTTATGGAACCTCTGAGACAGGAAGCATGGCTGATGGAAGTGGGGTCACCAGGGAATGGCCTTTCAGGCTTCAGTCTGCTCCTACTTCCAGTTAGAGTGCTTTGGTTCCTGCTCAACTACCAGGATGTAGCCAACTGCCTCATATCCTTGCTGCCAAGGCAAGGAGCTGACGCTGCCATTGTGCCTTCCACATGTGATGGCCTGAATCCCCTGAACCATGTGCCAAAGTAAATTCCTCCTTAAACTGCTTCTGTGGGATATTTGGTACTAATGACACAAAAGTATCTTGCACAGGGGAGCATCCCACACGGTCGGTCACACAGCAAGTTCAGACGCTAAGCATACCACGGGACAGGACCTGCTTGAGAAACCTGCCTAGAAAGCGGGTGACAAGGACATGAGGTGGCCGAGTGGGCGGAGGACAGAATATGGGACACTGGGCTCAAAGGGAAAGAGGAAAGCAAAGTTGAAGGTGCAGGGAGCAGGGTGAGTCAGGCACTGAGCAAGAACTCAGGCAGGGGCTTCCTGAAGACCGGAAGATGGGGAGGAAAGAGGAAAGAAGGAGACGGAGCTTCCTGAGTATGCAGCGGGGTGGTTAGGGGAGGAGGGAGGCATTTGACAGACTAAGAAGAGTCTTCAGCTGCCAGAGGAGGCAGGAAAGCGGTGCTGAGCTCCGCACATGCGTGAACAGAGCGTTAATTGATCATCAGCCATATTCCACACCCATGGCTGGAGCTCGGTCCCCACTCAACTGCCTTTGGCTCCTTTTATTTATCTGTCTTTTCTATCACCCTTTATATTTGGGCTTTTGCTGACCATAAAATAGTTCAAGTGTAGTCATCGGAATGGAAAAAGGTGAGACTAAATCAGGGAATTTCAGCTCTGGTGAAGGGCTTAGTAAGAAACAAGTTATAAATATTGGCAATGGTGAGGTTTCACGATTTATTTTAGCCTTGCTTGCTTCAGTAGATAAATAAATGACTGAGTCCCAGCTTAGATCACGATGAGAGTCAACCTGGCTGGGGCTTCCAACAGCAGAAGGATGTAGGTTTTAACTGCTATTTGTCTAATGCTGATGAACCCATCTGAATCCATCTTTGTTACTTTTCTCACTGTGACCAAACACCTGACTGGAAGCAACAAGGGAAGAAAGATTTACTTTGGCTCAAGGCCCAAGGGATTCATTTCATAGTGGAGAAAGAAAGCATGAAGGCAGGAACATGAGGTGGTCAGCCATGTGTGTCCTCAGCTAGGAAGCAGAGAGGGGTGAATGCTGGTACCAGGCTGCGTATTCAGATTGGGATCCCAGCCCCTACGATGGTTTCCATGGAGATCTACATCCAGTGAAGATGATTGACCATCACAATCTCTAGCCCCTAACCCCTGGATTTGCTGAAGTAATATGATCGCGTAACAGTTTGGAATTACAGTGCTGTGGCCAGAAACTTGGCTACTTTAATTGGGATCAAATCTGGGTTCTGATACTGAGTGGCTGTGTAGCTTCAAGCAACTTACTGGCCTCTGTATGCTTCACTTTCTGTGTTTGCAAGAGAAGGGACCATAATGGATACAGAGTCTCGCAGTAAGGCACTCACAGTACTAAAAGTGTATCAGGTACCTGGAACCACTGTTGATAGATGCTAAATCCTAAAGCTCATATTCTTACTTTTTACTTTCTTTTTCAATCTGCAGACCTTAGGAATCGACTCTATGATAAAAACACTGTCATGGAATATTAGTTGAAGATGTGTTACTTTTGTTTGTGCTGTGGAACATTTGTTTAATGATGCAAAGATGCGCTGCATTCTTTTTGTTTAACTCTGTAAAGTTGCGTTACTTTGCCTGTCTAAAACACCTGATTGGTCTAATAAAGAGTTGAACAGCCAATAGCTAGGCAGGAGAGAGAAGCAGGTGGGGGATGGCAGGCAGAGAGAGTAAATGGGAGGAGAAATCTGGGAAGAGGATTGAGGAGGGAGGGAAAAAAGGTGGGGAGGATGTCAGGGGTCAGCCACCCAACTACACAGCAAGTCACTGAGTAAGAAATAAAGAAAGATATATTGAATAGAGAAAGATAAAAGCCCAGAGGCAAAAGACAGATGAGATGATTTAAGAAAGGCTGGGTGTTCATAAGTCAGAATAAGACTCCGTGTATTTATTTGGGAGCTGCTGGCAGGTCCCCAAAGACAAAAGAGTAGAAGAGAGAAAAACAAAAACAAAACTAACCAACAACAAAACACCTCTACAAAGATAAAAAGAAACAACCAGATGGCCCCCAGGGACTGCTAGCTGCTTGGCTTCCTTGAACATGCATCTGGCCCATTTTCTGATCCGTCTTACATATGTGTACACAACACAAAGGAAATATTAGCTCTTATGGAAAGTACTAATTTCTCACCAAACAACAACTCTCTCCCTCTTGAATGACATTTGTTCAGACCAATAGGGGGTTCAGCTATGGAAACTCGCTTGTGATTTAGCGATTGATTAGCCCTTTTGGAGAGAGGATGTGTATTTTGGCTCATGGTTTCAGAATCTCAGCCTGTCACTGTGGAGAGGTATTCAAGGCAGCTGAAAAACATCGTGGGGGCTTCTCACATCACGGCTCATTTAGTCTACCACTTTGCTACCAAAGACCAAAGCGAGCGTCTAAAATCACCCAACTCCTCGCTTTTGTCCATACCACTATTTAAACTATGAAATGTGTGATTCTTTTTCTATAACTCTCTCCCTTCAAATGTGACCTATCTGTTCTGGCATCACTTCATCTTTGTACCCCAGGAGACTGCATGCCCTCCATGCCAAGTAGTTGCTCAGTGAACAGCAGCTACGTGAAGAAACAAAGAGAAGAAACAGGAATGGGGTCAGGAGGGGCTCTGGGTGAACTTTCTGAAAGCCATGCCTTTGCCATCTCCCCTTCATCGTATTTCCACTCCCTGCCGGAGATGGAGCCACTCTGAGGTCATGATAACCCTCCCTCACCGCTCCTACAAAAGAAAGAAACAAAACCAAAACCACAGCCTGGCTTTCTGAAGCCTGTTGAGTCATAGGGCCAATGCTAAGTATATGAATGGGAAAAAAATGGATCAAATAAAAGTGGTATTTCTTTATGTCACTATGTGCCAGGCTTCCTGATACTCATAGTTAACTTAGTTTCTGATAGATCTTTTTTTTTTCTAGCCATGAAAAAAAAAAAAAAAGGCTTTGTTTTTCAGATGTCTTTTGTTTGTTTGTTTGGTTTTGTTTTTGTTTTTTGAGACAGGGTTTCTCTGTAGAAATCTGTCCTGGAACTCGCTCTGTAGACTAGGCTAGCCTCAAACTCACAGAGATCCACCTGTCTCTGCCTCCCGAGTTCTGGTATTAAAAGCATGTGCCACCATCACCTGGCTTTTCAGATATCTTTGAGAATAGCTACTAACAAGAAATTTAGTTCCAGCTCACCCCTCACAGTAGCAGACACCAATCCAAGATTGGGGCCAGGAAGTAGACACGATATTTCATCAATAGGTAATTTGGATAATTGTGAAAATTAAAGGCTCAGGTGAAAGTTTCTCTGCTTCCTTAAATATCTTCTCACTGAACGCCTATTTCAGGAGAATAGGAGCATGCGACCGGCCATGTAGCTCAGTGACAGAGCTACTCAGACATGCCACACAAGGTCCCGTGTCTCATCACCAATGCCACAAACTAAGACAAAAATCCACCTTGTTGAAAATCGGGATGGATAAGGCTGTTTGTCAAAGCGATGATGGGGTGAGGCGATCCGGTTTCTCTTCCCACTGGTCTACCTCCCTATCTGTCTCCCTCTTTGATTCTGTATCGTCCAGGCGAAGCAGCCCAGAGCCTAGAAGCTTACATCCAAACCAGAAAGGGGAATCAAGGAATGTGATGCCAAGAGGGCCAGGACTCCTCCTCCTTCCTTGCCCTCTCCATGATAGACTCACCGTGCCCACCTCTCTTGATCCAAGCTAACTTCCTGGAACTTAAGACTTTAAATCCTGATAAGCACCCCTGGAAGAAGTGCTGTTTGTTGTTGTTGTTTTTAAGAAACAGACCTTGTATCATAACCCATACCAGATTCCTGTCTTAGTATAGCTTTTACCTGGGGCAGGAGGATGGGAAGTATGTGAGCTCTGGCCCCAATGACAGCTGGGAAACACTGGATCCAGAAGGTGGAAGCTATAGAATTGGCTGTGCTTGGTCTTAAAGTTGCCTGTGACCCCTGAGCCTCGGTCCCCCAATGGAAAGGCCGTGGTAGGCCATGTCTCCCTTGTTTACTAAGCTCTCTTACATGTCGAATAAGAAGCAGAAGAACATTTTTGCCCATAAAGCCACACTCTGAGTCAGAATGGTATTTTAGTTGGCAGACACTCAGCGGACACTAACCAGACACAACCAACTGGTTTGCCAGGCCCTCTTCCACAGCCTCAATAAGCAACTGCAAAGCTGCCAGCCAGTGTTAGGGTGGGAGGGCATCGAGGGATTTTCCAGCTGAACATATCTGCACTTTTAAAGCCCAATGAGTAACGTTTCAAAGCAAACCGTGCATTAAATCTGCTCTAACTGTATCTGACTTAGACATTTCAGAGCGACAGCTCATCTCTAAAGACAAGGTGAAACCTGAAACCTCTTAGAAGATTTTAATTGAAAAATAATTATCAACTAATAAGTGCTTTTCTACTTTACAGCCACTGGGTTAAAAATTGACTCAGGAGGAATTGCTGAATCTTAAAACCTGGTAACAGTTTGATGAGGGGCAGGCTGCGGAAGAGTCTCAACTATTCTCTCCAGGGAGGGTTTGTTTGTTACAAAGAGAAAAGCATTATTTCCCAGAGGAAAGCCCAACAGCTACCATGATAAACAGATCATCAAAATTCATTATCTCCAATCATGGGATTAGCAGGCGTCATGAGCCTCCTGACGTAATGTACTGTGGAGTGGAAAAGAAACAAGAAAGCCCTAACATACAACAACTAGCCTACTCTGTAGGAAGAAAAAAGAAATGGCAAGTTCACAAGAGACTAAGAAACCCTTTCAGACAATGCATGAGAACGCCATGGAGTGCTAGATTGAAGAAAACATAAAGGCCATGAGAGACAGCATTGGAACGAGAGAAAGCTGAACTGGAAGTTAGGAGATTCACTGCAAGGGTTCTTCTTGGTAAACCCCGTGGTCCTGTCAGAGAGTGTCTGTCTTTGTCCTTAAGAAATCCATGCCAAATGACTCAGGGTTTCAGGCTGTGATGTGTGTAATTCATTCTCAAATGTTTCAGCAACAGTGTGTGTGTGTGTGTGTGTGTGTGTGTGTGTGTGTGTGTGTGTGTGTGTGTCCGTGTCCCAGAGAGAAAGAACAAAAGAGCACCCATCTATCAGCAAGTGCTGATTCCGAGTATGGAAGCTTTGTTTTGAGGTTTAAAAAGAATGCTATAATTTTCGAGAAACATTACTAGAGAAGTGAAGAAAATATTTTAAAATTTTCGGAATATTTACAAATACTTAAACCTGAACCGATTAAAACATGAACAGAGGCAAAGTGGCAGTACCATAAATGGGGAGATGGGAGTTTGTCAATAATGGGTGTGCTGCAAATTCTTTTGTTAACTTCTGAGGAGTCCCTCAGTCTCCCCCTTGTCCACAGGAGAGACGCCCTATTTCAAAGGAAAGGATTCACACACGGAAAACACGAGTCCCCACCACTGGGGGAAAGGAATGCCCAGTTTAACCAAGGCTGACCCAAAATGGGCTGAATCACTTCCCCCTCTTGTTTCCTAAAGGATTCCGATGCCCTGAAGGGACACCTGAGCCCTCTGCTTCTACCATACCCAAGTGATAGAGTTGGCCAAGAGACCCAGCAGCCCATGTTCTCAGTGCTTTGCCAGCACCCCAGTACCTCCAGCTGCAAAGGCAATGGCCACATATATCCATGGCCTACTTCAGCCTCAACAAGAGTTGGAGCCTGGCAGGATACAAGCCATCAACCAGAGATGCTTAAATAGTGTGGGCATCTGTACTGTGGCCTTTGCTTTTCACTGGCTCTTTGGTTCTAACGATATTCTTTAGTCTTGACCCAAACCTACTCAGCCCCTTAGGTTCAGAGCTACAGCTTTCTGGACAAGTGGCAATCATTCCTAGGTGCTGCCTCTGCCAGCCGTACACACGTGGCCGGATTAGGCAGAGGGGGCTGTAAAGTACACACACACTTGCCCAGCGTGTGCTTCTCATTCCTAAGCCACTTCTCTGCCTCTCTTGGCACAAAACAGGACAAGTGGGCTCTGGGCCAGGGGAAGTGTCTGCTTAGAGATGTGGGCTTTCTTTAAATTTCTATACTCCCGAAAAATCACTAGCAAGATTTCAATGGAATAAAGTCAAAAGGGGAAAGCCTGAAGATAAAGACATTTGGTTTGTGTTTTTTACGCTGTCTAAAAGGAACACTGGCAACGTAAAACATAGCATTATCTTTTAGGAGAACAGAAATTATAGAACCTAAGTTAGGACAAGAAAGCAAAAATATTCCTTAAACAGAAAAGGTTCATGCACATACATGTGCATACACATGCACATACATGTGCCAGCTTCTCACACACACAAGATTTGAGGCGGCATACCCAAAAGCAGTGTAGGGAGGTCTTTCAAAAATCATTGCTTTCGTTAGAATGTATGTTATTTTTGTACTTGGTTCCTTCACGCTTTTTATCCTCTATTATAAGCTAGGGCCAAAGATGAAAACATATCCCTGATGATTTACCTGCCCTTTCCCTTCGTTTCAGGCATTTATTTGGGACTCCCTCACAACTAGCTATGCAAATTTAATGGCCACAGGCATCCCCAGCTGGACTGCAAAGCCCACCTTGGTAGACGTGTCACACAGAACACATTAAAGAACATCCCATCCAGCTCCAGCCCAGATGCCTCCCTGGTAGCTCAGCATGGGGCAGAAGGAGAGTGACTTACTTTCTTTCCACTTCTGGGGTTGACACGGCGCTGCAGAAGCCAAGGGACTCCTAGAAGAGAGAGAAGGTTCTTAGCGTCAGGAAGGGACAGTGAAGTCTCATTTCTCCAGAATATCACTTAAGAGAAGAGGCAGAAGCCAAACAAGACCATGAAAGTTGCTGTGCTTACTTCGAGCTGGGACCGCAGCTGAAGTGACGTGGGGCTGGCGTTGGGTTTCTCCTAAAACAGAACAGATGCAGCCTTAATGAGACTCCCAAACGTGGCACACACAGAAAGATAAATAGATGTGTAAGAAGAGACGGGAGGATTTGGGAAACACTCTGCTATACAGTGGGAGGAGATGGCGGAGATAAATGGATTCTCTGGAAAACCTGAAGTCCTTTTCAAACGGCAGCACAAGTCTCTTAGAACTGAACTACTTACCAAACCTCACTGCTAAACTCTGCTTACAGTTTTACAACACACAAACACCAATCAACTGAAAGGCATGAACGGTCAGTGGTGAAATAAGTCTCTGGATACACTGGACCATCATCACGAGACACTAAACTAACTGTGACTGTTGAAGTTGAGTTTACTCTTCAATAACAGTGGAGTTCCAGCCTGATTATTTTACATTCATTTATTGATATTTACTGGGGAGGGCACACACTGGTGCCGTGGCATGCATGCGTGTGGAGGTCAGAGGTCAGTTTGTGCAAGTCAGTTTACTCCTTCCACCACATAGGCTCCAGGGATTAAGCTTGGGTGGCCAGGATCAATTCCCAGCACCCACACAGCAACTCACACTGTCTATAACTTCAGCTCTAGGGCTTCTGACACCCACCCATCCACCCACACACACACACATGCACGCAGGCCAAACACCAGTGCACATAAAATAAAAATAAATTTAAGAAAAGAGTTGGAAAACTAACTGGATATTATTTCGGCCTTTTTTAAAAAAAAATCACCATATATATTACAAATGAACTGGCCTGCTTGAAAATGTACAAAAGCACTCAGCTTGCAGGTGATGAATGACATCAAACTGCGTGATGCTGTGGGTTTATTGAGAAACATTAAATCACACGGACAGAGGAATCTGTCTCAGAGATAAAAACCATGGCCTATAATACCCTTGTTTTATATCAAGAGGATGCGTTTCCCTGTAACATGTAAAACAAAAGAGGGTGAGAAATGACTTACACGAGAGGCAAACAATGGACTGAGATGCGCTTTGGTGGCTTCAGTGTGAAAGTTGTACTAAGGAAACATTTGGATTCAATTAGAATAAAACGAGAGCCATCCACAGAGCATAGGGCCTAACCCAACCCGAGTGTTTTTCCAGAGACTAATTTGGAATCAACACAAGCGTAAACAAGGGTTTATCCCACCCGAGACAAAAGACAACTGAGGCAAGTCCACAAAAGACGAGGCGGAAACACACTTTTAGAAGCTATTTCTGCCCCCAGAACATTGACTCTTCCCCGAGGCCCACAGGTAACTGATAACAGCATGAAGGCCGGTACCTTTGCCTTTAGTGAGTTGCCCGTCTGCCCCCTTTACTTCAGCAAAAGGCATAAAGATAAGTCTTTGTCCTAAACCTGTAGGCATCTTGGAGTAGGAATATCCATCTTACAGAGACCGGATCCATCCTCTACGCCATGACAGTAAGACATCTTCAGACCACCCTCACAGAAACAAGACAATGGCCAAGCAAGCTACCTTTTGACAAGGACTGCCCACCTATGCAGACCTCTGGTCCCTCTAAAGCACATGTCAGTACCCTGAAGATGGACTTGGAGTCACTGGGACCTACTGAATGTAGCTGGCTACAATGACTAAATTTTCTGTTTTGATTGACATATTGAGATGAGCAGCTAAGCCTAGCCTGCTGCTAGGGGTCAGGCTTTTGCCCTAAAACTCCAGTTACTGTTAGAGATACATGCATACATACATACATATATACATACATACATACAAGTGAGAGTATGTGTGTGTGCCGTCAGAAGATATATTCGAACCTTTGATTCTTAAGAAACCTGAATTCTGAGCAAGCCTCAAGCCTAAGCCCTCTGCAGCTCCAGAGACACCCCAGTTGGGCAGCACTGGGATTTTGAAACTGCCTCTTTGAAATTGCTTAGAGGATGGACTAAGGCCCCTGGACAGCCCACAGCCCTCCCTTCTCCCCCCTTCATCCGATTCTCTTCCAAACATGGCTACTTCACAATCTCCTCTATGCTAGTCAACATTATTCACTTTTGAAATTAGCAAACTGTGGATAAATGGCTGAGCCTAGTGTGCCAGAGTCACCAGAACTCAAGTTATCAGGTTATGGCTACCTAAAGCTCCGGTTATCATTCCCCAATTAACTTGGTATAAGATGATTACCACATCTGGCAAAGCAGTATATTGGCTGTAGTTTAAACTATCAGAATGATTCAGATTTCTTCAGTAACCTTATTGCAGTAGCTTTAACCATGGTTATAGTCTTCAAGACTGTATTATGGCTTGAGGAACCATTTCGATCACCTTAACTACCATCTGGGAAGTGGGCAGACATGGCCATGTCCAGGGATACATCCTCATTGCTCTCTGATTACTAAGTTTATTAAGGGTCACGATTAGTACAATCACAAGACACCCAGAGAAACTTGGCTGAAGGAGAAAGGTAGCAGAGAAATAAGGACAGTTTGGGGTCATGCTGGGGATGTGAGGATGTGGCAGGAATCGAGCCCAAACACAGGCCATCACCATCAGTGTGCTGTCTCATGGGGACAAGGGGTGGGTTCTGGGAAGCGGCTGCCCAACCTTGTGCATGTGGTGGGTGATGCCGTACTGTATACATTGAAACCAGAAGGAGGGTGGGTTTGTCCACCATGGAGACTTGATTTTGCCACAAGGAAAACAATGAATGTGCCAGAAAGAGCAGATCTGAGGAGACAACAGTGGGCAAACAGGCTGAGTGAGAAGAAACATCTCCAGGGACCCTGCTCACTCAGCCCCATCCCACACCCTTGCTTATAAAGCACCACAGAACTCCACGCCCTCAAGGTCCTGCGCGTTTTGTTTGCTAATTTCTACTTGTTTACTTATTTGTTTGTTTATTATTGTCACAGAAGGCTTGTGAACGTGTCACAGAGTGCTTTGTGGAGGTCAAAGAACAACTTCGGGAAGCGGTTCTCTCCTTGTACTGTGGGTTCCAAGGATTATATACTCAGGTTGCCGGGTTCCCGCTGGAAGCCCTTTACCCTGAGCCAGCCTGCCAGTCCATCCTCCTGGTTTTTATTCTTGCCATTGTCCATAATGTTTTTATTTCTCTACCAAACCTGACACATGATTTTTACAAGACATTGTCTCTAACATGTCAGAGCTGTGTTCAAAGACCAACTGGTCCTGTTGAGATCCCCGGCACAGTCAGCATACCTCATGCTTACAGCCCAGTCTGGAAGTCAGGTACTGAAGCATTGGACACAGTACAAAGAGAACTTTGCAGTTTCAAAAGGCATTTTTTGTAAGAAGATTACTATTTACAAATACCTACAGCTCAAGACAAAAATCAGCAGATATGCACATATGTGCTTCCACCTGCCTGTCCAGGTGTACACATGTGCAGTCCGGTTACATCAGCAGCACCTGGGTCAAATGTAACACTTAGATATTGAAATTAAATATATTTTGTTCTAATGTGTTCAACCCTGCTATGTGATCCACCAGACACCAACCCCACCTGAGGGCAGAAATAAGGTCCTGGAAAATGGTTTTCATGCCCTGTCCCACCACTTCAGCTCTTTCCAAGTTCTTGTGGAAATTCACATTTCTCTGTCCCTTATTGCTGCCAGGATCCCATGCCAAATGAACTTTACAGCTGGAAAGGAAGGAGGGATAAACCACTGTGCTGATCCAAAGGCAGAGAGGAAGAACACCAAGCACCCACCAGCTCAGCTCGGAGCCAACTTCTCCTCCTCCACAAGGATCACAGGAAGGAGGTGGAGAAAGCCAGGCTCCATGGCTCACTTAGCGGTACATAAGGGGAAAACAGAACGCCAGGCGCTCTCTCACTGTATGCTGGCTGAGCTCAGGGAAGCCAGTAACTGATAGTGGTAAATTTGAAACACACTTTAGGGCCAGCAAGATGGCTCAGTAGGTCGGAAAACTTGTTGCCAAACCTCATGACCTGAGCTCAGTTCCTGGGACTCACATGGGATGGAAAAAACCAACTCCTTCAAGTTACCTTCTGATCTCTCCCCGAGTGCTGGGCGTGCATGCACGCATATACACAGACATGAAAATGTAGTAGAGCATTTCATCTAAAGAAGCTTCCCATGAGAAAGCGGTGTGAGAGCCCAGCTGGCAAAGCCTCAGCAGGGATCCTTATAGAAAGAGACAAACAAACAAATATAAACTAGAACTTGGGAGGAAATTCACAGACAAACAATCTACTCTTGCCTTGATTTGTTTCGACACATTTCAAGGGGATCCATAGCTCCAAACACCACTAAGTTCTTTCTCGACTCATAATGCGGTTAGATTTAAACGCAAAGAGAGCATCACATCTTTAAATTCAAGACTCTAAGAATAAAGTCCTTAGGGTTCAAGGGCATATGTCATATCTCACCAGCTGCTTTGGAATGGCTGCCTCTGGGTTAACCACCCTTCCCCAGAAGACACTAGACAGATTGTCATCAACACATGGGCCAGAGAGAGGCAATGGCAGAGACAAATCCCACTGCCACCTGAAATTTGACATCTATAAAATCCGGATTCTAGCAAGCCCTTTGGTGCTTATTAAACTTAATACCTGGGTGATGGTTTAGTACAAGTCATCAGGTCTCACTCACTACCCCGACCCTCAGATAGGTCAAGAAGATGACACCCAATGTCAACACCAGCCTTCAAACCCATGTGTGGGCAAGCATCAACACACACTCATGTAGGCATATACACATGCACACATACACACTTACGCTCACACACACATGCACACACATACACATTGTGGTGAAGGAGAGTGACTGAGGAAAATACCCAACATTGACCTCTGGCCTTCACATGCGCACAGACGCAGGAGCACCTGTATTCATACATGTGTATGCACACACACATATGCACATGCCTGAAGGGAAAAAACCCTCATAACTAACTGTTATACTAGTTGAGAAAGAAAATCAAATAAAAAAATAAGAGTCCCAGGAGGTTGAGACAAACGTCAAACTTTCGCCCACGGCAAACTTTTTATAATAAACGCTCGCAAGATCGGATTTATAATGGAAACACAGGCAGGGAAGGCTCCGATGTAATATACATAAATGATACGTTTCGGTTCTTGTGTGGTGATTTTCTTCCCTTCTGAGCATTAATCTTTGAATGACTTACTCTATAAATTATTGAACTTAGTTCAAAAGCAAATGAAATTTAAAATACCCATTTATTGAATGGCAAAAGTGCCATGTTGAAATTACTGTGATTTATCTGTTTCTTTAACGATTCCTGTAGCAAACTTACTTCATTGCTCAAAATTATTACCTGGATGCATAGTTTACTCTGGTCTAAACATAAATCTCCCCTCACTGTGCAGCAGCAGCCACCATTTGTCAAGATCTTGTTGGTTCCTGCACAGCCACAAGGCCAACTTTTTCTCTGGGCAACTATGAAACTGCTCCTCCCGCTGTTGTTACAATGGGGAAGGGAAGGGAGGAAGAGACCCAGAGTTCATCCACCCACCCCAAATGCCCGACTGTATTATGCGGGGTTCCAGCAGCTCAAACAGGAAGTAGTGATTGGCTCTGTAAAGACAATCCTGTTAATTGTTAACGGATGGTTGGTTAATCCTTGCCGATGTGACTGAATTTGGAATGACCTAGGAGACACAGCTCTGCGTGCCATGCGTCTTTAAGGACACTTCCAGAGAGGTTTGACTAAGCATCCTGATTGCACTGGGATATCATGCTCAATAAAGAGGAGAGGGTGGGATCCAGCTGGCCATGCTCACTTCTGACAGTCAGTAGATACAGTATAACCAGAGGCCTCCTGTCCCCCAGCCATGCTTCGTGCCATGGTGGACTGTATCATATTTTAATGGGACCCAAAGAAGTCCTTCCTCTCTAACTTGCTTTTTGTTGGTGCTGAAGTTTGAATTTGAAATTTTCCTCTATAGACTCGTGTGTTGGAACACTTGGTCTCTGCTGGTGGTACGGTTTGGGACAGCTCTGGAACCATTAGGAGGTGGCGCCTCACTAGAGGAAATATGTGACTGGGGGGCAGGCTTTGAGGTTTTGTAGCTTGGACTCACTTCCTGCCTGCTCTCTGCTTCCAGACTACTGATGTATGATGGGTCTTCAGGTCTTCATCACCATCATGGACTCTAATCCCTCAGCCAAAATAAGCCCTTCCTGCCTTAAGTTGCCTTTGTCTGGGTATTTATCACAAAAATGGGAAAGTAGTTGGTTAATCATGGTGGTGGAAAAGGTAACTAC